>ML805950.1:321746-332287 GCA_009831015.1 Picea engelmannii | reverse complement strand
CCCCAGTCTGTAAAAATAACTATAGTGGCCAAGAACTATGGCAAACTCAAAGATGTGAATGTTTGATTTGACAGACCTTTGTATAAAAGGTCGATGAATGTAAATTATGTTATGAATATGTGTTGCATGACTGTTGGGAGGGGGATGTGCTAAAAGAGACCACAATGGCTAATGAGAGGTGGTGGAAGGGACCTGGGAATGGTTGCGTTAACTTCCACTGAGCCAGTACTGTACTGGTTTTTACTTGCACAAAGACCAAAGCAACTCTTTGACCTTGGAATGGATTTTCCATCAGATTGGTAGGTGGGGAGGCTCCTCAAGAGTTAATGAGGGGATGGGGGTGAACCGCCCATCCGTAAAAGCTCTCAGACCTGACCACAGACGGGGAAATTCGCGCCACACACAATCTTGCAGAGAAAAAGGGAAGAGAGGAAGTGTGGTAAAGGGTAGAGAGAGAGCGCGCGCGACAGGGATCGCGGAAGAGAACTAGAGAAACTCCGGAAACACAGGGAGTTATGAACATAGGAGAAGGAGAGTAACCTTCATCCTGGATTATTTTTCTGTATCAGGAGAAGGAGAGTAACCTTCGTCCTTGACTTTCGTTGAGATGGAAGTAGGAGATTGAATCTCAAAGCATCGTGGTCTAGCTCGAGGGTGGCTAGTGGTAAATCCGTTTGAAGTCACTGAGCCTAGGGTTGGGTGGAAACGAGCACCCCTCTTAGTAGTTGCATCACGCCTGGTGGATCTGATAAGTGTTTTATGCCTTGTATTTTGAATTGAATATCATGAATACATGCTCATGTTTATATGCCCATAATGATTTCTATGTGGAATGATTGCCTGGTGTTTTAGACTGGAAATAATGGATGCATGTGTATACTTACATGCCATAGTTGGTATCTGTACAAATGATTAAGTCTGGGGCATGAGTTCGCTCCACCGAGAATTGTCTTGTTTGCCTGATTCTCGTAATATTCGAGAAGGCTCCTCGAGAGTACTCTTCCCCGGGAATTACCCCATAAACCTTGGAACCGTACCGAACCTTTACCTAGAGACTCGACTAAGATCAAGGACAATTGCCCAAGAACCGTCTGAAGGTTCATGTGATCCGGGTCTGGAAACCTTATGTAAGAAAGAGTAGCTCTCTAAGGTCTCAGAGTTGTGGGAGTTTGAAGCTCCGAGAGGTTGAATTTCGTGATTCAAGCTCAGAAAGGATAGCGAGTCCAATTATCGAAAGAGAATACCCCATCGTTTGGTAGACGAACGGTCGGAATCCTTTCGGAAATACCCCAGATTTGTCAAGACCGATGAATCTAGAGGAGGAGCACAGGCGTTAACACCTCGACCCTTTTATCCTTCACAAGTAGCGATGGGATCCAGGACCGTAGATCCAAGGATCTGTCGGAGCTCTATTGATCGTCGATCTTAACCTTTGCATAGGCAGGAGAGTGGACTCGACAACGTCCTAAAAGTATCGAAGTATTCAGAACCATCCATCGGCACAGGACGCGTGGCAGTCGGGTAGCATTTCGCTAACTCGCGACTTGGAGTGGTCAAGGGTAGGACTGCACGAACTCACGATTCACGAAATCGCGACGTGATCGTGGTCGTTGGATCCAAGCCACGGGAGAACCGTTGGATCAGAACCTCCGCATGGTATCGCGTATCGGGGGTTCAAAGGTTGAAAGAATTTCTTTTCGACTGCAGAAGTCGTGAAGTGTCAAGCATCGAGGGCTCGTGCGAACATGTGGCACATCTGTTAGGTGGGGACCGCGTGGTTGACAGGTGGCGTAACAACAAGCGCCTAGAGAAAGGTGGTAGTGGGTGATAGGTGGTGGACACATGTCGCCTGGGAAAGAGTCAACCCATTGTTGACTTATCGTGTTTCAGGGTTTTGAAGGGTGAAGAAGTTGCACCTTGATCGCTAAGGTCGTGAAATGCCGAGAGTTGAGGTCTCGTGCGATGGGTGGTAGCAGCACAGCTTGTAAGCAGAGTACAGTGGAGGAGACAAGTGACGTGTACGCGTCGCTTTGGCAGAGTCCACGTAACGTTGACCTTTCACATTTCAGGGATTCGCAAAGGAGGAGCACGAGGGCTCAACACTCCAACTCGCGAAGTCGCGAGATGCGAGTAGTGCTAGTGTTTAGCCTAGCCTATGGTTATATGTAGCAGGCGCTAGTGAGGAGGGAGCCATGCTCGTATCGCATTTCGGGTATCGACGTTTGGAGAAAGAGGAGTCGAGAGCCTTGACTCTCAAACTCATGAGTTGCGAAAGGCACTTGCACTAAGGCCAAGTTGTGGTCACTTGGAGGAGGATAAGGGAAGGGATGGTCTGTGCTAGGCCCCGTAGAAATTCAAGGATTCTGTCCCTCGAAGAAAAGACAAAAAAAAAAAATTGGTTGTTGTAGTGGGTGTGTGACACCCTTCGAGTGGTAGCGCATAAAAAAAAACTTGTATACAGATCGACCTAGATCTCCTGAAGCCCTCCATAGATAAACCAATCGACCGCCTGATTGCTATAACGCCACTGGAAAAATCACCCGGGAAGATACTCTTTAGTACCTGGGTAGTCGGGTAGTACGTCTAAGGGCATGGTCTAGCCTCCTTAGTTGGTGCCCTGAGATATTGGGCCGAGTACTACTATTGGACCCCGCACGTATATCAGAGAGCTATAGCACAAGGCAAACCTTTGTCTGTAGAACCCTTGAATACCTAACCCTTGGGACGAAAACAAAAACAAAACAAACAAGATCTATTGTGGTGCAATTGTGTCTCCTGCATTTGAGTTGCAAAATTACTACACATTTCTTCATGTTAAGCATTTGGGAATTTCATCACTACAGTATTCTTCAGATCGGAGTATAACTCCACAGGAGTAAAAAAAAAATAAAAAATTTTGGATCTTGTTGGCACCATTATTTGAAACCTATTTCGTTGGATTTCTCTCTTTGCCCTTATTGTAGTCATACCAATCATTTTTCAGCAAACTCTTTTTTGTGGACCCGACCCCCTTCCAACACCCTTATTTGGGATTTACCCCATTGGATTCAACTCGTCACCTTGATCGTTGTGATACACTTCACCCATAACCCATTTTCTGTGTGGTCCCACTCACCCCTTTTCGTGTTCCCTCATCATCATGGCCCATACTCGTAGCCAAGACTTAGAGGCTTGCTTCACTACCTTGCACTCTAATTTCACAAAAACCCAACAAGAAGTGCGACAACTTAGTGCCAATATTGCCACCATCAATCAAAAGATGCATTCCTCCATCGTCGCCTTAATCATGAAACTCAAACAAGAGCTCAAACAAGACATTACTTTCCATCTTGAATCTGTCGCTACAACGATCTGCGCCAAGCTTCATATCCCTGTAGATCTTCCCTTATCTGACCCACCTTTGCATACCGAAGGTGAAACTTCCTCTCATTCTTGGAATTTTCAGCCCCATCACTTTCAGCGTGACCTATGCCTTCCGCGTGTGGATGTGACCAAATTTGATGGATCGGATCCCACTGGCTGGGTAACTCAAATGGAACATTATTTCTCTTTGTATGACATTACGGATGAGTTGTCCAAACTCCAGTATGTTGTTCTCCATCTAGATCAAGAACGTTGACAATGGTGGCAATGGAGAAAAAATGCCCGCTAAGGGGGTCTTGAACACATTTTGTGGCAGAGCTTTATGAACGCTTTGAAACTGACACCAACCATTTAGGTCGTTTGACAAAGTTGAAACAATCTGGCAGAGTGGAAGACTTTATAGCTGCTTTTGAGTGACTGGCTTTTCGTACAGAGGGCATGTCTGATGTTTTTTTCCGAGAATGTTTTATCAGTGGCCTCAAGGATGAGATTCGTGCTCATGTCCTCATGGCTCGACCTAAGAGTTGGGTGGATGCTACTAAAAGAGCTAAGGAATCACAACAGGTTGTCTCTTCTCAAAACCGCAAACCCTCATTTATTCCTCACACTAAACCAATAACTCCCACTCCTCCTTCTACTCCATTGAAGATCCACAAATTGACCAGCACCGAAATGGATGAATGCCAACTCAAAGGCCTTTGTTATAATTGTGATGACAAATATTTTCTGGGACACAAGTGTAAGGAACAAAATATTTTTATGGCCATCTCAGAGGATGTTTTAGAAGAGGATGTTGAGGATCCCCTTATGTCTGTGTCACCTGAACCCACTAACATAACCCTTCCCTCAGACCCTCCTGAAGTAGAACCGGTCATTTCCCTAAATGCTCTCATTGGCTTCTATGCTCCCCAAACCCTCAAGCTAATTGGTTACATCAAGCATAGGAAGGTCATCATTCTTGTTGATAGTGGAAGCACCCATAATTTTATTCATTGCCGCATTGCCCAAGAAACTGACTGCTATATCCATGCAATCAATAATTTCCAAATCATGATTGCCAATGGTGGGTCTATGAAATGTGGAGGGCGTTGTGAAAATGTGTGTCTCCAAATTGGTGAATACCATTTGAAATCTCATATGTTTTCTATTGACATGGGTAGTTGTGACATTGTGTTGGGTGCATAATGGCTAAGGACTTTGGGTCCCATTATCATGGATTTTAAGGAATTAACCATGCAATTCGATGAGGAGGGCCAACAATATAAGTTCCAAGGCATCACCACCGGTTCCCTAGAGATCATTAGTTCCCATCGCATGGAAAAACTGCTCAAAAAAGGTCATTCTGGCATTATTTCCCAACTCCTTCCCGTGGTGTTCATGATCATTCCATTCCCGTTTTCCCAGGAAGCCTTCCTCCCAATATTTGTCCCTATCGTCACCCCTTTTCCCAAAAAAATGAAATTGAGAAAATGGTTCAAGAACTGCTCAACACAGGTGTTATCCACCCTAGTACGAGTCCCTACTCTTCTCCTATGGTCATGGTCCTTAAGAAAAAAGGTTCTTGGCGCATGTGTCTTGACTTCTGCGCCCTCAACAAACTCACCATTAAAGACAAATTTCCCATTCCTGTCATTGATGACCTCTTGGATGAATTGAGTGGCACACAGTTCTTTACTAAACTTGATCTTCGTTCGGGCTACCACCAGATCCATATGAAAGAGGAAAACATTCCTAAGACTTCCTTTAGAATTCATGAGGGCCACTATGATTTTTTGGTCATGTCCTTTGGCTTGTGTAATGCTCCCTCCACTTTCCAAAGCCTCATGAATCATGTCTTTTGTCCTTTTCTCCGTCATTTTGTGTTAGTTTTGTTTGATGATATCCTCATCTATAACAAAACCTAGACAAACCATCTTGTTCATGTGGATCGAGTTCTCCATCTACTCTCTCAGCACCAACTTTTCCTCAAACAATCTAAATGTGCTTTTGGTGCCTTGAAAGTCGAGTACTTGGTTCATCTTGTGGGCAAGGCCAACGTCAGGGTGGATCCTAAAAACATTGAAGCTATGCAAGATTGGCCTCACCCCAAGACTCTAAAAATCTTGTGGGGATTTCTGGGTTTAACAGGTTATTATCACAAGTTTGTTAAGAATTATGGAAAGATTGTGACACCTCTCACTGCACTCCTTAAAAAGAATTATTTCATTTGGACTCCAACAGTTGCTCAGGCTTTTCAAACCTTCAAGATGGCCATGTGCACCACTCCAGTCCTGACCCCTCCTGATTTAACAAAGACCTTTGTCCTAGAATGTGATGCTTCCGGGAAAGGAATTGGCGCTGTCCTTATGCAAGAGGGTTGACCTTTGGCCTTCACCAACAAACAACTGTTTGAGAGAAATTTGGGTAAATCAATGTATGAAAATGAAATGTTGGTTATTCTGCATGCCATGGATCTTTGGTGCCCTTATCTATTGGGGAAATGCTTCCAAATTAAGACAGATCATCAAAGCCTTAAGTATTTTCTGGAACAACGCCTTTCCTCCCCCGAGCAACAAAAATGGGTGACTAATCTCTTTGGATATGATTATGAGATCATTTACAAGAAAGGCAAAGAAAATGTGGTTTTTGATGCACTTTCTCGAAAATATGAAGATGAAGGGTCCCTTTTTTCTCTCTCCTTCATTGTACCAGATTGGCTCCAAGTTGTTCTCTAGGAATGGCTACATGATCCAAAAAGTTCACATCTGATACAACAATTGCAGTCCAATTCTGTAGTTTACCCAGGGTACTTTTGGCTCAATGAGGAGCCTTGATACAAAGGCTGTTTGTATTTAAGTAAACAGTCAAAACTTAAATCCACGGTACTTTCTAAGCTTCATGCTACACCCATAGCTGGGCACTTCGGGTTTACCAAAACCTATGACAGGGTCAAACGTTCTTTTTTCTGGGATGGTATGAAATAGGACGTTCGTAATTTTGTGGTTGAATGTGATGTGTGTCAACGCAACAAGGGTGAAACAGTCAAATCTTCGGGAACACTACAACTGCTTATGATTCCACCTGCTATTTGGCGGGATATCTCCATGGATTTTATTATAGGCTTACCTAAATCAGGAAATAAATCAGTCATTATGGTAGTAGTTGATTGTCTTTCCAAGTATGCTCATTTTTGTGCTCTTCAACACCCATTTACAATGTCCACTGTGGCTCAACTTTTCATGGATCAGGTCTTCAAGCTTCATGGCATGCCACATTCCATTGTTTCTAATCGTGACCCAACTTTCACCAACAATTTTTGGCAAGAACTGTTCAAGCTATAAGTCACCCAATTGCATCTCAACACAACTTATCATCCCCAAACTGATGGTCAAACTGAAGTTGTCAAAAAATGTTTGGAAACATATTTGAGGTGATTTTCATCGGAAAGGCAACATCAATGGGCTCAATGGTTACCACTAGCTGAATGGTGGTACAACACTTCATACCATAAAGCTACCCACATGACTCCTTTTCAAGCGGTATATGGACAAAAGCCACCTTCAGTTCTCTCATATTTTCCAGGTGTCTCGAAGGTCTAGGCGGTTGACCAAACACTTACAGTTCGAGATGCTATTCTCCATACCCTCAAAGAGAATTTGGTCATGGCCCAGAATCGCATGAAGCAACAAGCACAACAAGGTCGCTCTGAACATCAATTTGCAGAAGGGGATCATGTTTTTCTTCGACTGCAACCTTACAAGCAAAATTCCCTCAAGGCTGACCATTGTCAGAAACTGGCGCCCAAATTTTATGGTCCTTATACGGTTCTCAAGCGTGTGGGACAGGTGGCCTATCAGTTAGTTTTGCCCAGTCATTCTAAGCTCCATCCTGTTTTTCATGTTTCCTACTTAAAGAAGGTGATTGGAACTAAGTGCCAAACCCAAACCACCCTTCCTGAGTTGGACAAAGAAGGCTCCATTTGGCTACAGCCACAAGCAATTTTAGACTAGCGTGAGCGTCGTCTGCGTCAGCGAACCATCAAGGAAGTGTTAGTCCAGTGGAAAGATACAACTCCAGTAGATGGCACTTGGGAACCAGCTACCATTCTGCAACAATTTCCCCATCTCAAGCCTTAAGGACATGGTTGTTTTTAAGGGGGAGGGCATGTTAGGGACCTAACCCCTCACATAGGTAGAATAATATATTTCCATGTAAAAAATGTCAATATTAATAAGGCCTAGCAATAAGGAAGAATAAATTCAATGTAAGAAGACCTAATAGAAGCTTCCACTTCTAGAAGGATCTTCCTCTATATGGTTCTTTTGATAGACATATTTAGTATAAATAGGAGTCGAGGGTATGCAAAATTTTGTCTTGGATATTATTGTAATAGAGCTCTGCTTTGTTGGAGGTTGCCCCCTTGAAGAGGAAAGTGAACATTGCTCTCAATAATCAAAGTGTTATTTCTGGTGTTATTCTGGTATCATTTTGGTATTATTATGGTGTTGTTCTAGTTATATCGTTGCTCATCTGCCATTTCTAGCTATTTATTTCTGTTTTGCATACTTTTATATCTGGAATATTACAATAATTAAATCGATCAAGCCTTGGGAATGGTGGATGGAGGTGGTCTCTCCATTAAGTGTTGATGATATTGTATGCTTAGCTCATGTAAATTCAATGTTGTGTGGTGATATGGAAAAATGGCTATGTTTGGCTCTTCACGACGGAGGATTTCAGGTTTTTGGTTTTGTGTTTGTTGGGCTAAAATTTTAGTGGGTGGGTCTTTTTGCTTTCTTAAGTGTTCTCGGGTGGCTCCTCTCATCAACCTTTGGTTCCTGGTTTTAGTGTGTTCATGTTCGGTATTCCCAAGGTTGGTCGATAGTGGTTTGATCTAGCATCAGGGCTTCGTGCACAGGAGAATTCTCAATAGATTCTGGCGATAACTTACAAAATTTCCCCTTCTCAGATGTTGGTACATTTTTCTTCCTTCTTCACTTGCAATTATAAGGCAAAGAAAATGGCTTTTTTCCTTTGGTAGTTTGGTTGCTGGCTTGGTAGTCTATGACCTTTGTGTTTTGGGAAAGGGCTCAGAGTTTGCACATTTTCTTTGTGATGATCATTTAGCTCACCCTATTTTTGGGCTCATCTTGGTCGATTTGCGACCTTTGGGGTTTTTTTGGCTTGTTGAATTCCAATGTTGGAATCCCATTGCACATCATCGACACCCGCTCTGTTTTTTGGAACCTATTCTTCATGATCTCTCCGACATAATATATATGAATAATGTTGAAGTCAAAGAAATTCATCAAGTTTTAAGACGTCATGAGTAGATTAGTTAGGCTAATTGCAATGCAAAGATAGTAATGTCCACAAAAATCTTTGAATTGGAACAAACATGCACCACTCATAATGCAAATGTCATGAATATTCTACTGCTTCAGAAACAAAGAATGGATATAGTGGAGGCAGAATGTATCGGGCTCATAAGTTTAATGGTCAATCAATGAATGTACTCTCTCCCCATTGCTTCCAACAATTAAGGAAAAACAATTTCACGCCAATTTGAGCCAAAAAAAGATGAAATGGTTCACCAACTACATGATCCAATGGAAATCAAAGGCCCAAGCCCCTCAGTCTAATAAGGGGAAGGAAGAGAAGGGAAGTGTTCATTTTTATTGCTAAAACTATGGCTTCGACCCAACCCCTTTTTTTGAATGAATATCATTATGTTTAATAGTATAATAATAATTAATAATAATACTAATATAATAATAATTGTCATATTTAATTTCATTTATGAATAATTATAAATACAAAGTTGATATTTAATAATATTTTTAAAATAATAAATTGCACATTAAAGTCAATTAGATTTAGCCCTAGTGGTGGTTTGTTCTAATGAGTGTTTTAAATAAATTATTTATTTAAATAAATTATATGATTAATAACTCCAATATAAATTAAATAATATATACTTATTAAAAAATAACAAAAATATAATTTAAAATTTATTTAAATAATTATTATAAGGAAAATCTGATTTTCATAACTTATTTTTTCTATAAATATAACCACTTATATTCAAAATTCATAAATACACTACCTCATTATACCAACTTAAAATCATAAATATTAAAGAATACCATAAGCATTTTTTTTAATAAAAGAAAATGTGCAACATTTATAAAACCATTTAAGCAATATGTTAAAAAATCTATATTAAATTTTTTTATTATATTAAATATAATTTATATATGAAGTTAAGAAGTTAAGAGACGAATAGAATTTTTTTTTTGGGGGAAGGTTGGTATAGTGAGGACCAGAGGATTGTGCATGTCTCAGTACGTCTTGGGAGGTGTGCGAGAGAGGGGCATACATAAAGTAGGTTTGGGGAGATATAGGTTTGTAGGAGGCGAAGGTCCGTGAAAGAAGAAAAGTAAGCTTAGGAGTCCCGAAGACCTACGGATTTACATCGTAGTTGCGATCCCATGTAGTTGCGATCCCATGGCTAGAGATTTTTCTTCATCTCATTTGGTGGAAAAACTGGGGTTTTCGTAGAACAAAACTAGGGTAAACCATGGAGTTGATCTTACGTTGGAAGAGACAAGAAGGAGCCAAGTGGGTATGACCTTAAATGAATCAAGCCACACCCTGCAACGATTACAACCTTGGAGGTTAATTCTAGAAGTGGAATTTTTGTTTTACAAGAGGAGTGAAGATTCATAGGGTTTCATCTCCAAGTATGTTGTGATTTGAGAGCTACTCACGTTCTTATTACATAAAGATGCCCTAGGTTCCTTAGATTTCACAAATGGAAAATTTAAGGGAAAAAAAGCATAAGTACAAATTAGCATTTTTGCAAGTAGGTGGTATGAAATATTTGAATCAAAGTGATAAGGATAAGGGTTAAGATGGCGCGGAGTATTGGTGATGATGGAAGATGAAGCAATAGATTACATGATCGATCCGACAAAGGGATAGGCAATACGGGGTACCTCGAGACTTGGCCAACTCGGCATTCCATCTGAGCCAAGGAGAAGATGGTCAGAAGGGTTGCTCCCTTTAGAGGAGGACATGTTGGAAAATATGGACAACCTCATACATGCATTCTCTAGCCTTGATAGTGATGGAATCATTAAGGGCGGTTATGATAAAGAGAGGGAATTTATCCCACCGCATACATACCGTGGGAATAC
>ML805950.1:306119-321646 GCA_009831015.1 Picea engelmannii | reverse complement strand
AATTAATCATTGACAATCATGAATAACTAATTAATAATAATTAATTAGTTAATGTTATTTTAAGAAATAATTATGGTTTAGCTAATCTTTTAGGACAATTATATTATTAAATTAATTATAATTAATAATCATGTACACCTATTGTCGTTACACCATCATGCATGAAGCTAAGTGACAATGTTCTTTTTATTTTAGAAAATCGATTTTTCATTTAATTTTTTTTTTTTTTTTATATAATATTTTTTAAATTATATTTAAAAATTTCGTCAATTATACTTTGAGCGATCACTGAATTATACTTTGAGGAGTCTTTAATTATTAATGATCTTTATTAATAAGGTAAGAGTGGTCACAGATCAATGAATTATACTTTGAGGACTGATTATTAATGATCTTTATTAATAAGGTAACACTGATCACGGATCAAAACCACAACATAATTTGTTCCTCAAGGAGATTGCCCTAAAGTATACTTTGAGGAGTCTTTGATTATTAATGATCTTTATTAATAAGGTAAGAGTGATCACGGATCAAAACCACAACAAAATTTGTTCCTCAAGGAGATCACCCGCAATTCGAGATGCAAATTATGTGCTATTTCTATGTTGGTCATGAGAATCATGCCTCCAATCTCAAGAGGACTGATGTTGAGCAAGAGTATGCAACATGGAAAATGATTCGAGAATCTATTCACTTATGTTTTCAGCAGCATTAGCAAAAGCTCTATTGAATTTTTCTATAGTATGTGTAGACAAATTAATCTAGAATTATCAAACTAGATGGATTCTCATAGGTGGTTTACTTTTAACTAAATTTTGATATTGTAAAAATAGGCTAAATATTATTAATGCAATAAAAGATTATCGAATAACAACCTTAGTTAAGTTATTGCCTAAAAGATTGTTGAATTAGCATTTGAAATTCAGTGTTTTTGTAGTCCACTACAAAGGTATAACCTAAATTTCAACATTTTTGGAGGAAAAAATGAGAATTAAACAATCAAAGGTAGAGAAATAGAGCAAAGATTCCTCTTAATCAAAGTTTTTAAAATAATTTAGTAAAATTAATACGAGTAGATGTGAGTTAATGTTTATCTCATTCAGACAAGTTCTATGGGATCTTCCATTTTCAAGGAGTTTTTAAGGGACACTTCTTTTCCCACCTTTCATTGTTTGTCGTTCTCTCTTCTTCCTCTTCCATTTTTCTCTTGAAAAGTCACGATCACATATATGTCATTATTACAGTGGGCATGCTTGGAGTTATAGTATCATTGCAAATATTTCGTGAGATGTGGGATGGAAATGGACCTTTTGAAGTATTCATTTTCCATCCAAAACCAAATTCCCACGGTAATCACCCATTCCCCTACTTAGGGGGTATGCTAGTTGTACTATAATTAGCAAGTTCCATATTTCAATTTGATTATTGGACACTTAATATAAATGTGGTAATACAATTTTCTTTTTGTTAAAATAAGAATATACTTTCACAAGCTTCATAATGAAATTGAGTATTGAACAAAACCTAAAATCTCATTAATACACTTAAAACTTTAAACCAAATATTTAGATGATAAATCAATTAAAAAAAGTAATTAGTAATTTGTAAAATTTGGGATTTGACCATTACTATACTATAAATAGTGTTCCACGTTTCAATTTGATTATTGAACACTTGATCTAAATGTGGTAATAGACGTTGCAGCTCGTTATGGGGATCTTGGACATTTGCAAGTGTACCTTTTTTGGCCTTTTTATTTCATAGATATTGTTTCTTAGTTTGAAGATACTTGTGAGATAGTTTTGTGGGTCCAAGTGGATTGGAAGGGATCAGTCTTTATTGATTAAGGATCACTAATGATGTAAAAAAATTATAATTTAATATAATTTTGTGCAAATTTTCTATTGGAAAAAAGTGTGAAGTTGGTGGATACTCCAATGAGACTAACTCTTGAAATTCATCCCAATCAATCATAGGGATTGTGTCCCTTTTTATGTAGGAGTTATCTAAGTCATGCAACCATTTCATTTCCATTTTGCATAATGTTCATATGAGGGCTTGGCTTTGTTGGTGTGATCCAGCCATATGCCCATCCACTACCTAAGAGACCAAGATTGTTGAAGCACCATGATCAAAGCAAATTGTTTTCATATTTTGACGATGCCCTAACATCATACAAAGTGATTTCAATCTTGCTAAGTTTTTCCTTTTTCTCTTGTGAGATCTTAGCCTAAGGACAAGCATCCTTCAAATGAAAAGTTGCTTTACATATTTTCCACCTAGAAGTTCTATTTTCATTTTGGCTATGCCCTAACATCATATAAAGTAATTTCAGTCTCAAGGTTTGCTAAGTTTTCCTTTTTCTCTCGTGAGATCTTAGCCAAGAACAAGCATCCTTCAAATCAAAAGTTGCTTTACATACTTTACACCTAAAAGTTATATTCTCATAATCCAATTTCTAAACTTAATAAAGCATTGCACTCTAAAATGATATCATCTACCAAACCTTGATTCTAGTCAAGTTCTCCAAAAATATAAACAAATATAGAATGCCAACCTTTTAAATCCAAATGATATTATACTTCAAAAAAATATCTCCATAACATTCCCAAAAAGAACATACCCGTATAAGATGGCCATAACAAAGATGATAATTAGATTGAAACCTTAATTTTAATTTTAATTTAAAGAAAAAGCCATGTCAACCGAAACCATGAATTGAATAAAAGTGAATGTTGATAGCATCACGCATTGAATCTGTAGATTAGGTTACAACTGTGGTAACTAGTGTTAAGTTCGTTATCTCTAGCCATTGGAGTTGTAAGACTGGACTAGCATTCAATCTCTCAACATAGAATGTTCCCAAGAAGGAAAAAAGAAATGAATTGATGGAGAGGATAAAGACAGCCATAGGCATATAAAGCAATAGGTGACTTTGAATTTATAACTTTCTCTGAGTTATCCATAATCTAAGTGAAAAAGAAAACGAGAAGGCAAAAAGGAGGTTCAGTTAAATTTGTATCACATTATGGCTCACCATTATAATTGGAAACCATTAGATTTAGATATTTTCTTATTCTTGTTCATCTTCTACACTCAGCATTCCTCTGTCCTGCTAGTCATAGAAACATCTACTCACCCTGCAACTACCATAATAGAGGAGTAGGTTCCAGGGCTCAAGGAGCGAATTGACCTTTAGAATCTTGACTTTAAAGTTCCACAAAGGTCATATGAAGCCCTTCAACATGGCTTCAGAAGAGTACAAGAAGAAAGCAACTAGTGTAGACAGACGGACACAAATCTTAACAAACAAAAAATTGAAGACGTTATGAAGGACATAAGACAAATCTGGGATAACAATGGATATTTCAAAAATTATGAAAATGCTCCGAAGGTCATGGAAAGGTCTAGTAATACACCTATATTGAATCATTTGGCCATTAAAGTCCACTTCTCTCCTCATGATGCCACCTGGTAAATTTTTGGAGTTTGAAAGACAGTTCTTCATCTTTAATTCCTATTTTCTACAGTGAAAGGGTCAATAGTAAATAGGCTAAAAAATAGTCTGGAGAAGTAGGCTTGAGAATGCTCTCTAAGTTTTCTTTTTCAAAATGCCTACAGGGATAGCTGAGGCGCCTGTACATTTTTTGTAATTTCTTATAAAAACTTTTGTTGATCTTCAACTCCTTTTCATATCTTCTAGCCATACCTTCCAGTCCGTGGCCTGTGGGTTACATCAACTCTCTTTTAAATGCCTCACCTGTGTAGGTGATTAGTAACAAACCATGCCATTTAGGCCAGAGGTGTATCATTGTAACTCAACACAAGAAGATACGCTCATTGAAATTTGGGATTTGATCTAATTGAATCTCCACAGGTGATTGATAACAAACCATGCCATTTAGGACAGAGGTGTATCATTATAACTCAACACTAGAGAATACGCTCATTGAAATTTGGGATGTGATCTAATTGAATCTCCTTCCTTTGATTTCCACATCAGTTGGGCTATTCATAAGAATAATTTGTAGGTTAAGATATCTCCAGGAGATTTTCCCCAATGGTGCTCCTATAGTTATGAAAGAAGATGCATTGTAACTAATAAGAGATTGGGTGACCGGGAGGACATTCATGGGTAGATTTATCACTTGTATCTGTTGTATGAAGAATTAGATCTTCTGTAATAGAGTATGTCTCAGTTACTCTCTAACTATCTTTGTTCGTTGTGTGGTTTTAATGCATGTTCCTTTCATCTCGTTCATTTTTTCGTATAGTTAGATGCAATTTTTTTCAACAAACGATAAGATATTTAGATATTTGTACTCTGTTACATATCTCTGCTCTATTTTTCAGCATATAATAAGTTAAATCTGCAGTTCATGATATTGAATTCAATCAAAGTCAAGAGGAGAAAAATCCATGAATGTAGGTATATATGCAGATATGCATCTTGATTATTCTTTTGAAGAGTTACTAAACTGGGCTACCATTCTGAAAGTATAGCCTGGTTCAAATGTATACAGGAGTTCTCTGTTCTACAGCATAGTTCTCCATCAATTATGGAAAGCTGTCAAAATGAATATCAAGAACAAAAGACAGTCCACTAAAATGCAAGGAATCATAGAACTTGAATGTATCTCTGAAAATGGATACATCAAAAACTTAGATGTAATTCAGGCCATTGCCTATGCGGCGATTGCATATCCTTCTACAATTATCCGTTAAGGAAAAAGGGGTTTAACTCCACAATCATCAAGATGATAATGGGCCGTCTACCCCTGATAACTATGAAAGTAATTTGCAAGATTAAAAAAATATTCCCCATGCCAAGAACATCCGTGAACGAATGTTCAATAAGCAACATAGATCGTAAACAAAAACCATATTTATATCCGCCCTTGGGATTGGAGAATGTTTCGAGGAAAGGTACAACAATCAGAATATGCATGAAAATGTTATTAGATGCAACAGTAAAGGAACTATGAATCGCTGATCAGAAATCAAAATTGACCATTAAACATTTTAAGCCAAGAATTTAAGGGAGAACATAACAAGAAATTACCTAAATTCTAAGTAGTTTCATAATAATTCCTATTACAAACATTAAAAATGTAATAAACAAACACCAAGTATACTTTACATTTTGAAGACAATTTTCACTGCTCCGCCTCTTTCTCATCAAATGGAAGGTAGCAAGAGGATCGATTCACCAACAAAACCCTAGCGAGAGGATCAATTCCCATAGATCTGTCCCTGATTCTAGAAAATGCGCACCAAATAATCTTTAAAAACCCGATTCTGGCAGAAAATCTGGCGAAATAGTTCTAAAAAACCCTGAATAGGAAGAGTAGGAAAAGAATGAGCAGACCGACTGGGCTTTTTTTCATACGGAAGGTGAAATGTTAGCAATTTGGCTCGGTTATCTTCGTCGCTCTTGGAGAGAAAGTTCATCTGGCTGTACTTGCAACTCTGCCTTGGCTTATGGGAGACGCTCTCTGCCTTGGCTTATAGCACACTGCCATAGGCAAAGTAGAGTTGCAAGTCCAGCAAGACATTGAACAAAACTAACTTGATTTCTCCACCAGAACACTTCGCTGAAGGATAGCCCAGTCGATCTGCTAGTTTTTCTCCTCCCTTGTGAACAATAGCCCAGACAGTCTGCTGTTTCTTCTCCTACTCTTCTTCGTCTTCTTCATACCTCCGTCTTCCTCTTCATTTATAGAAAGGCAAAGACGTTTTCCTGGTTCTTACTCTTCCCGTTTTATTTTTTTCTTTAAATCTTCCACCTGCAATAGTTGCCCGGAACCGATGATATCCGGAGTCTTATCAATGTCGTGTGATTTTTTTGTCCACAAATGAAGGTTAGGTCGAGTATTAATCCTTTGATTATATTAAAGGAAAAATAAAATTATCAATGTCTTGTGATGTGATTCTTTTGCCCTTTTGTTGGACAGTGTTGCAATTTTTTGTTCATAAAGGAGAAATTCTGCTTTTCTAAGATCTAGAAGGGGCTTTTATGGATACTTTGTACATAGTATAAACGATTTTAATATTTTTTTAAAATACAAATGAAGAAGGTTAGGTAGAGTATTAGTATAGACAATTTCACATGAAGAGGTTGGGTAGAGTGTTATTATTAAGAGATTTTTTAATATTGAAAAAAAATTGGGTGAATGAAAAAGATCAAGTAGAGTATTGTTATTAAGAAATTTTTTATTTTGTTGTAAAAAATAATAATAACAATATTCATATTTTAATCGATCAATCATATATAAATTTAAGAAAAATAAAATTTATATAATATTTAATTTTCACTAAGGGTTGTAGGTGTGGGACGGAGTTTCCATGATCTTGAAGGAAATATGATAGTCTATTATACTTGAGGTTTATGGAACATTTTGGATAATCTGGTTGAGACATATTCTTTGTGGTGTGGACTCTTCATTGCCAAGGAAGGAGGTATTAGATTCTTATTTGGAGATTCTATGTTGTCATAAAGGCAATGATAGGTCAATCAAATAGAGAAAGGAGTAAACTAAAGACTCTCCCCTTAAGAATCAAACAAGAGCTATCCTTATTTGAAAAAATCTCACTCTTTCATCATAAGCTTGAGTTGAACGACAAGGTAGATCCTTGGGCTAAGCTTGCTATTGAAATTAACCCTAGAACAATAATAAATAACGGGGAAATGACCTTTAGGTTAGTCCCCTAAATTCTAAATGAAGTGGATATTAATGGGCACACTAATCAACATGTTTCTTTCAATATAATTGTTAGGGACCTAACCCCTCACGTAGGTAGAATAATATATTTCCATGTAATAAATGTCAATATTAATAAGGCCTAGCAATAAGGAAGAATAGGTCCAATGTAAGAAGACCTAATAGAAGCTTCCGCTTCTAGAAGGATCTTCCTCTAGATGGTTCTTTTGATAGACATATTTAGTATAAATAGGAGTCAAGGGTATAATAACTTTTGTCTTGGATATTATTGTAATAGAGCTCTTCTTTGCTGGAGGTTGCCCCCTCGAAGAGGCAAGTGAACATTGCTCTCAATAATCAAAGTGCTCTTTCTGGTGTTATTTTGGTATCATTTTGGTATTATTGTGGTGTTGTTCTGGTTATATTGTTGTTCATCTGCCATTTCTAGCTATTTATTTATGTTCTGCATACTTTTTTATAGCTGGAAAATTACAAGTGATATTAGAGCACCTTCCTCGGCAGAAAATTGTGGGTTAAATTTTTTTCAGGGTAGAGACGTATTCCGACGTCTTTAAGCTACAGAGATCTGTCGTTACGCGCATAAACCTGTTGTCGGGGATTCATACACACAGAAAATACAAGTGGTACTTAAGCGCACATTTGTTGGCCACCCTTGTAACCCCTGTTGGTACCCCTTCGAGTGGTAGCGCATCAAAAAACACTTGTATATGGATCGACCTAGATCTCCTGAAGCCCTCCATAGATAAACCAATCGACCGCCTGACTGCTATAGAGCCACCAAAAAAATCACTCAGGAAGATACTCTCTAGTACCTGGGTAGTCGAGTAGTACGTCTAAGGGCACGGTCTAGCCTCCTTAGTTGGTGCCTTTAGATATTGGGCTGAGTACTACTGTTGGACCCCACACGTATATCAGAGAGCTATAACACAGGGCAAACCCTTGTCTGTAGAACCCTTGAATACCTAACCCTTGGGACGAAAACAAAAATAGAATAGACAAGATCTATTGCAGTGCAACTGTGTCTCCTACATTTGAGTTGCAAAATTACTACACATTTCTTCATGTTAAGCATTTGGGCATTTCATCACTGCAATATTCTTCAGATCGGAGTATAACTCCACAGGAGTAAAAAAAAAAAAAAATTTGGATCCTGTTGGCACCATTATTTGAAACCTATTCCATTGGATTTCTCTCTTTGCCCTTATTGCAATTATACCAATCATTTTTCAGCAAACTTTTTTTTGTGGACCCGACCCCCTTCCAACACCCTTATTTAGGCTTTACCCCATTGGATTCAACTCGTCGCCCTGATTGTTGTGATACACTTCACCCATAACCCATTTTCTATGTGGTCCCACCCGCCCCTTTTCATGTTCCCTCGTCATCATGGTCCATACCCATAGCCAAGACTTAAAAGCTCGCTTCACTACCTTGCACTCTAATTTCACAGAAACCCAACAAGAAGTGTGATAGCTTAGTGCCAATATTGCCACCATCAATCAAAAGATGCATTCCTCCATCGTCACCTCAATCGTGAAACTCAAACAAGAGCTCAAACAAGACATTACTTTCCATCTTGAATTTGTCGCTACAACGATCTGCGCCAAGCTTCATATCCCTGCAGATCTTCCCTTATCTAACCCACCTTTGCATACCGAAGGTGAAACTTCCTCTCATTCCTGGAATTTTTAGCCCCATCACTTTCATCGTGACCTATGCCTTCCGCATGTGGATGTGACCAAATTTGATGGATCGGATCCCACTGGTTGGGTAACTCAAATGGAACATTATTTCTCTTTGTATGACATTACGGATGAGTTGGCCAAACTCCAGTATGGTGTTCTCCATCTAGATCAAGAACGTTGACAATGGTGGCAATGGAGAAAAAATGCTCGCTAAGGGTATGTGTCTTGAACACACTTTGTGGCAGATCTTTATGAACACTTTGAAACTAACACCAACCATTTAGGTCATTTGACAAAGTTGAAACAATCTGGCAAAGTGGAAGACTTTATAGCTGCTTTTGAGCGACTGGCTTTTCGTACAGAGAGCATGTCTGATGTTTTTTTCCGAGAATGTTTTATCAGTGGCCTCAAGGATGAGATTCGTGCTCATGTCCTCATGGCTCTGCCTAAGAGTTGGGTGGACGCTACTAAAAGAGCTAAGGAAGCACAACAGGTTGTCTCTTCTCAAAACCGCAAACCCTCATGTATTCCTCGCACTAAACCAATAACTCCTACTCCTCCTTCTACTCCATTGAAGATCCACAAATTGACCAGTGCCGAAATGGATGAATGTCAACTCAAAGGCCTTTGTTATAATTGTTATGACAAATATTTTTCGGGACACAAGTGTAAGGAATAAAATATTTTTATGGCCATCTCAGAGGATGTTTCAGAAGAGGATGTTGAGGCTCCCCTTGTGTCTGTGTCACCTGAACCCACTGACATAACCCCTCCCTCAGACCCTCTTGAAGTAGAACCGGTCATTTCCCTAAATGCTCTCACTGGCTTCTATGCTCCCCAAACCCTCAAGCTAATTGGTTACTTCAAGCATAGGAAGGTCATCATTCTTGTTGATAGTGGAAGCACCCATAATTTTATTCATTGCCGCATTGCCCAAGAAACTAACCGCTATATCCATGCAATCAATAATTTCCGAATCATGATTGCCAATGGTGGGTCCATGAAATGTGGAGGGCATTGTGAAAATGTGCATCTCCAAATTGGTGAATACCATCTGAAATCTCATGTGTTTGCTATCGACATGGGCAGTTGTGACATTGTGTTGGGTGCAGAATGGCTAAGGACTTTGGGTCCCATTATCATGGATTTTAAGGAATTAACCATGCAATTCGACGAGGAGGGCCAACAATATAAGTTCCAAGGCATCACCACCGGTTCCCCGGATATCATTAGTTCCCATCGCATGGAAAAGCTGCTCAAAAAAGGTCATTTTGGCATTATTTCCCAACTCCTTCCTGTGGTGTTCATGATCATTCCATTCCACTTTTCCCAGGAATCCTTTCTCCCAATATATGTCCCTATCGTCACCCCTTTTCCCAAAAAAATGAAATTGAGAAAATGGTTCAAGAACTGCTCAACGCAGGTGTTATCCACCCTAGTACGAGCCCCTACTCTTCTCCTATGGTCATGGTCCTTAAGAAAGAAGGTTCTTGGCACATGTGTCCTGACTTCCGTGCTCTCAACAAACTCACCATTAAAGACAAATTTCCCATTCCTGTCATTGATGACCTCTTGGATGAATTGAGTGGCACACAGTTCTTTACTAAACTTGATCTTCGTTTGGGCTACCACTAGATCCGTATGAAAGAGGAAAACATTCCTAAGAATTCCTTTAAAACTCATGAGGGCCACTATGATTTTTTGGTCATGCCCTTTGGCTTGTGTAATGCTCCCTCCACTTTCCAAAGCCTCATGAATCATGTCTTTCATCATTTTCTCCGTCATTTTGTGTTAGTTTAGTTTGATGATATCCTCATGTATAGAAAAACCTAGACAAACCATCTTGTTCATGTGGATCGAGTTCTCCATCTACTCTCTCAACACCAACTTTTCCTCAAACAATCTAAATGTGCTTTTGGTGCCTCGAAAGTCGAGTACTTGGGTCATCTTGTGGGCAAGGCCGACGTTAGGGTGGATCCTAAAAACATTGAAGCTATGCAAGATTGGCCTCACCCCAAGACTCTCAAAATCTTGTGGGGATTTCTGGGTTTAACAGGTTATTATCACAAGTTTGTTAAGAATTATGGAAAGATTGTGACACTTCTCACTGCACTCCTTAAAAAGAATTCTTTCATTTGGACTCCAACAGTTGCTCAGGATTTTCAAACCTTGAAGATGGCCATGTGCACCACTCCAGTCCCGACCCTTCCCGATTTCACAAAGACCTTTGTCCTGGAATGTGATGCTTCCGGGAAAGGAATTGGCGTTGTCCTTATGCAAGAGGGTCGACCTTTGGCCTTTCCCAACAAACAATCGTCCGAGAGAAATTTGGGTAAATCAATGTATGAAAAGGAAATGTTGGCTATTCTGCATGCCATGGATCTTTGGCGCCCTTATCTATTGGGGAAACGCTTCCAAATTAAGACAGATCATCAAAGCCTTAAGTATTTTCTGGAACAACGCCTTTCCTCCCCCGAGCAACAAAAATGGGTGACTAAGCTCTTTGGATATTATTATGAGATCATTTACAAGAAAGGCAAAGAAAATGTGGTTGCTGATGCACTTTCCCGAAAATATGAAGATGAAGGGTCCCTTTTTTTCTCTCTCCTTCATTGTACTAGATTGGCTCCAAGTTGTTCTCTAGGAATGGCTACATGATCCCAAAAGTTCACATCTGATACAACAATTGCAGTCCAATTCTCTAGTTTACCTAGGGTACTTTTGGCTCAATGAGGAGCCTCGATACAAAGGCCATTTGTATTTAAGTAAATAGTCAAAACTTAAATCCACGGTACTTTCTAAGCTTCATGCTACACCCACAGTTGGGCACTTCGGGTTTACCAAAACCTATGACAGGGTCAAACGTTCTTTTTTCTAGGATGGTATGAAATAGGACGTTCGTAATTTTGTGGTTGAATGTGATGTGTGTCAACGCAACAAGGGTGAAACAGTCAAATCTCCGAGAACACTACAATTGCTTATGATTCCACCTGCTATTTGGTGGGATATCTCCATGGATTTTTTTATAGGCTTACCTAAATCATGAAATAAATCAATCATTATGGTGGTAGTTGATCGTCTTTCCAAGTATGCTCATTTTTGTGCTATTCAACACCCATTTACAATGTCCACTGTGGCTCAACTTTTCATGGATCAGGTCTTCAAGCTTCATGGCATGCCACATTCTATTGTTTCTGATCGCGACCCAACTTTCACTAGCAATTTTTGGCAAGAATTGTTCAAGCTACAAGTCACCCAATTGCATCTCAACACAACTTATCATCCCCGAACTGATGGTCAAACTGAAGTTGTCAAAAAATGTTTGGAAACATATTTGAGGTGATTTTCATTAGAAAGGCAACATCAATGGGCTCAATGGTTATCACTAGCTGAATGGTGGTACAACACTTCATACCATACAACTACCCACATGACTCCTTTTGAAGCGGTATATGGATAAAAGCCACATTCAGTTCTCTCATATTTTCCAGGTGTCTCGAAGGTCTAGGTGGTTGACCAAACACTTACAGTTCGAGATGCTATTCTCCGTACCCTTAAAGAGAATTTGGTCATGGCCTAGAATCGCATGAAGCAACAAGCAGAACAAGGTCGCTCTAAACGTCAATTTGCAAAAGGGGATTAGGTTTTTCTTCGACTGCAACCTTACAAGCAAAATTCCCTCAAGGCTTACCATTGTCAGAAACTGGCACCCAAATTTTATGGTCCTTATACGGTTCTCAAGCGTGTGGGACAGGTGGCCTATCAGTTAGTTTTGCCCAGTCATTCTAAGCTCCATCTTGTTTTTCATGTTTCCTACTTAAAGAAGGTGATTGGAACTAAGTGCCAAACCCAAACCACCCTTCCCGAGTTGGACAAAGAAGGCTCCATTTGGCTACAACCACAAGCAATTTTGGACCAGCGTAAGCATCGTCTACGTCAGTGAACCATCAAGGAAGTGTTAGTCCAGTGGAAAGATACAACTCCAGTAGATGCCACTTGGGAACCAACTACCATTCTACAACAATTTCCCCATCTCAAGCCTTAAGGACAAGGCTGTTTTTAAGGGGGGGAGAATGTTAGGGACCTAACCCCTCACATAGGTAGAATAATATATTTCCATGTAATAAAGGTCAATATTAATAAGGCCTAGCAATAAGGAAGAATAAATTCAATGTAAGAAGACCTAATAGAAGCTTCCACTACTAGAAGGATCTTCCTCTATATGGTTCTTTTGATAGACATATTTAGTATAAATAGGAGTCGAGGGTATGAGAAATTTTGTCTTGGATATTATTGTAATAGAGATCTGCTTTGTTGGAGGTTGCCCCCTCAAAGAGGAAAGTGAACATTGCTCTCAGTAATCAAAGTGTTCTTTTTGGTGTTATTCTGGTATCATTTTGGTATTATTATGGTGTTGTTCTGGTTATATTGTTGCTCATATGCCATTTCTAGCTATTTATTTCTGTTCTGCATACTTTTATATCTGGAATATTACAATAATTAAATCGATCATGCCTTGGGAATGGTGGATGGAGGTGCTCTCTCCATTAAGTGTTGATGATATTGTATGCTTAGCTCATGTAAATTCAATGTTGTGTGGTGATTTGGATGTGGTGATGTGGAAAAATGGCTATGTTTGGCTCTTCACGATGGAGGATTTCAGGTTTTTGGTTTTGTGTTTGTTGGGCTACAATTTCAGTGGGTGGGTCTTTTTTGCTTTCTCAAGTGTTCTCGGGTGGCTCCTCTCATCCACCTTTGGTTCCTGGTTTTAGTGTGTTCATGTTCGGTATTACCAAGGTTGGTCGATAGTGGTTTGATCTAGCATCAGGGCTTCGTGCACTGGAGAATTCTCAATAGATTCTGGCGATAACTTAGAAAATTTCCCCTTCTCAGATGTTGGTACATTTTTCTTCCTTCTTCACTTGCAATTATAAGGCAAAGAAAATGGCCTTTTCCCTTTGGTAATTCGGTTGCTGGCTTGGTAGTCTATGACCTTTGTGTCTTGGGAAAGGGCTGAGAGTTTGCACATTTTTTCTTTGATGATCATTTAGCTCGCCCTATTTTTGGGCTCATCTTGGTCGATCTGCGACCTTTGGGCTTTTTTTGGCTTGTTGAATTCCAATGTTGGAATCCCATTGCACATCATCGACACCCACTCTGTTTTTTGGAACCTATTCTTCATGATCTCTCCGACATAATATATATGAATAATGTTGAAGTCAAAGAAATTCATCAAGTTTTAAGACGTCATGAGGAGATTAGTTAGGCTAATTGTAATGCAATGATAGTAGTGCCCACAAAAATATTTGAATTGGAACAAGCATGCACCACTCATAATGAAAATGTCATGAATATTCTACTGCTTCAGAAACAAAGAATGGATATAGTGTAGGCAAAATGTATCGGGCTCAGAAGTTTAATGGTCAATCAATGAATGGATTCTCTCCCCATCGCTTCCAACAATTAAGGAAAAACAATTTCACGCCAATTTGAGCCAAAAGAAGATGAAACGGTTCACCAACTACATGATCCAATGGAAATCGAAGGCCCAAGCCCCTCGGTCTAATGAGGGGAAGGAAGAGAAGGGAAGTGTTCATTTTTATTGCTAAAACTATGGCTTCGACCCAACCCCTTTTTTGAATGAATATCATTATGTTTAGTAGTATAATAATAATTAATAATAATAATAATAATATAATAATAATTGTCATATTTAATTTCATTTATGAATACTTATAAATACAAAGTTGATATTTAATAATATTTTAAAAATAGTAAATTACACATTAAAGTCAATTAGGTTTAGCCCTAGTGGCGGATGTTCTTATGAGTGTTTTAAATAAATTATTTATTAAAAAAATTTATATGATTAATAACTCCAATATAAATTAAATAATATATACTTATTAAAAATAACAAAAATATAATTTAAAATTTATTTAAATAATTATTATAAGGAAAATCTATTTTCATAACTTATTTTTTCTATAAATATAACCACTTATATTCAAAATTCATAAATACACTACCTCATTATACCAACTTAAAATCATAAATATTAAAGAATATCATAAGCATTTTTTTTAATAAAAGAAAATGTGCAACATTTATAAAACCATTTAAGCAATGTGTTAAAAAATCTATATTAAATTTTTTATTATATTAAATATAATTTATATATGAAGTTAAGAAGTTAAGAGACGAATAGAATTTTTTTTTGGGGGAAGGTTGGTATAGTGAGGACCAGAGGATTGTGCATGTCTCAGTACGTCTTGGGAGGTGTGCGAGAGAGGGGCATACATAAAGTAGGTTTGGGGAGATATAGGTTTGTAGGAGGCGAAGGTCCGTGAAAGAAGAAAAGTAAGCTTAGGAGTCCCGAAGACCTACGGATTTACATCGTAGTTGCGATCCCATGTAGTTGCGATCCCATGGCTAGAGATTTTTCTTCATCTCATTTGGTGGAAAAACTGGGGTTTTCGTAGAACAAAACTAGGGTAAACCATGGAGTTGATCTTACGTTGGAAGAGACAAGAAGGAGCCAAGTGGGTATGACCTTAAATGAATCAAGCCACACCCTGCAACGATTACAACCTTGGAGGTTAATTCTAGAAGTGGAATTTTTGTTTTACAAGAGGAGTGAAGATTCATAGGGTTTCATCTCCAAGTATGTTGTGATTTGAGAGCTACTCACGTTCTTATTACATAAAGATGCCCTAGGTTCCTTAGATTTCACAAATGGAAAATTTAAGGGAAAAAAAGCATAAGTACAAATTAGCATTTTTGCAAGTAGGTGGTATGAAATATTTGAATCAAAGTGATAAGGATAAGGGTTAAGATGGCGCGGAGTATTGGTGATGATGGAAGATGAAGCAATAGATTACATGATCGATCCGACAAAGGGATAGGCAATACGGGGTACCTCGAGACTTGGCCAACTCGGCATTCCATCTGAGCCAAGGAGAAGATGGTCAGAAGGGTTGCTCCCTTTAGAGGAGGACATGTTGGAAAATATGGACAACCTCATACATGCATTCTCTAGCCTTGATAGTGATGGAATCATTAAGGGCGGTTATGATAAAGAGAGGGAATTTATCCCACCGCATACATACCGTGGGAATAC
>ML805950.1:264231-301132 GCA_009831015.1 Picea engelmannii | reverse complement strand
CTCTTTGTTTGGCTATCTAGCCTAGGGTTTGCTTCCGGAGGAATTCTCAGGTCAAGGTTAAGGTGCTCGGAGGGAGGCTTCGGCCTGTGGTTGGGAGACGAGGGTATCGTCATGGTAAAATGAGCACACCATCTTATATATTCTAACAGAAGAAGGGAGCCATGGGAAACCATTGCTAGAAGGAGAGTGAAAATCTAAAAGAAGGAAATTCATAAAAAAAAACTCTAGAGCCAACAAGTCTAATTTTGGGTTCAAAAACTAGATTAAATAATGTTTTGGAATTGGAAGAGAAGATAGTTGTA
This sequence comes from Picea engelmannii, assembly GCA_009831015.1. Classification (NCBI taxonomy): domain Eukaryota; kingdom Viridiplantae; phylum Streptophyta; class Pinopsida; order Pinales; family Pinaceae; genus Picea; species Picea engelmannii. The sequence continues at coordinate 300,830 of ML805950.1, read as the reverse complement.
GGAAGGTTTCCTAGTAAAAAGATGTCTTGTGAATGTTTAAAGGATTGGAAAAGGTTAAACTTCAAACCTCTAGTAGGATATGCATTTCACGTAATGACCCTATCTAAGGGGTGGATGGTATGAGTTTTTAACACAGTGGAAGAGATAAAAAGGTTTTACAAGGTAGATGGAAATGGGGCTCCCAAAACCTTTTCCTGAATAAGTGGCATGTAGACTTTCATGTCAAAATGACTCGAGTGGAGATTTTACCAGTATCGCTCTCAATACCAAGGCTACTGCTAATATTATGCTCGAAGGATGTTTTTTAAGAAATAGGGAACTCCCTCAATATTTTTTATGAATATGATTTAGCTTTTCAGGACACTCGGTAATTCAATATGGCAAGAATATCGATGGGTCTTGAAACTAGTAAAGGATTGGCAGAGGAATTGGTTATAAAAAAGGTGAAGTTTGTTTTCAACTAACTCTTAATTATGAATGCATACCCTTTAGATGTGGGTGTTTCCATAGCTATGGGCATCTCACAGTGGACTACAATTACCCTAATCAGAGAAAGTGTAACACACCCAACCCCTTAAATACCTTTTTAGGGATGGGGCATTAAAATTTCGCTTTCCTCCATCATCTCGAATCCTCTTCTTGAGGTCTCCATCACCTTCTGTTCGTCAAGAGATTTCCAACCACTGTCGCCATGCTCAAATACGAGCTCTGGATTGGAAGTTATGTGAGCCTCATTGGTTAAAGGCCACGTGGGGCCCATGTGGGTCCGTCTCATTTGTACTATCCCAAGGGTCCCCGAAGTCCTAGAGCTTCCTCGTCCTCCTACATCTATGGTGGAAATTCATCCACCATTAAATCCATCGATGAGACTTCGTCCTCGTTTAACATACAGGGTTACGGGAATTCGACATTTGGTACTTCGACGTTGAACGCCCCTTTTTCTTTCTACGTGCATATCCTCCAGAGTCCCGAAATCCTAAACTCCCAAAGGGTCCCAAATTCTTGCCACATAGCTCCGGTCTTCAGCCCTTTCGGCTGATGTAAAATACTACACCCCAAACCCCCAGAGTTCCGAATTCCTGGACTCTCGAAGGGTCCACCCTTACACGCGATGGCACATTAAATATAGAGGTAAGGATAGGTGGGTCCCGAGTACTCCGCCCGCTATTAGGCCAAGAGAGTATGTGCCAGGGGGGATGACATACGACAAGGCATATATGACACATGGCCCCATCAATGGGTGACATGTGTCACGTTCTAATGGGCACATAGGATCTATGAAAATCACGAAGCAAGGTGACACGTGGCAAGTCGAACGTGGTTCCATGTCACCCTAGGTGATGTCAACGTGCCACGTCACTCCAGACTGACAACCTTCCAACACCCCTTAGATCCCACAGTCGAGGTGTGTCCACGTACATCCAGATATCTATAGCCTTCATTACTTCGTAACTTCGACGTTCGGGGGATCCGTCGTGTAACTTCCTCTTTGCTCCCGAAGTCGTCAACGTCGGGTTAACCACGGTCTAGATCTAACGGTCATGGGAGATCCCGAAGCATCCCCGGATCTACGGTCTGCGTCACTTCGTGAGTTCGACGTTCAGGGGTTCCTTCCACTTAACACTCCTTTTCACCTGGAGTGGTCAACGCCGGACAAACCTTGACATAGATCTAATAGTCAGGAAAGATCTTGATTTCCCTCAGAACAACGGCTTGTGTTACTTCGCGTGTTCGACATTCAGGGGTTCTACCTACTTAATACTCCTTTTCTCCCAGAGTAGGACTTCGCCGAAGTGCTACACATGAATCCTTCCACTGGTGGATCGGACGATTGGGAGGGGTTCTCAATGGAGTCCCCAGATCAACGAATCATGACTCTAACTCAAAGGTCCCTTGGTCTCAGTATTAGACCACTCCTAGAGGGACACCTGTCAACCCGAAACCCGCTGGAAAGATACGTGGCACATGCCTTAGTTCATCGACATCTCTTTTCTCTGCCACAAAGCCACCACACATGGCATCACCTCCGCTCGACACGTGGACCCCCACATGCTCCCTACGTGATATGCATGTCCCCACGATCAGACAACTGAGAGGGATCTCGAAGGATCTGAAGATCGATGGCCCACAATACTTCGCAACTCCGACATTCAGAGGTTTTGGTGTTATAAGACCTTTGTTATCCCAAAATGGTCAATGCCAGACTGACCACAACGTAGATCCAACTGTCGGGGGAGATCCTGAATACCCTCATATCTATGGCCCACGTTACTTCGCGACCGAGAATATGATTGGGGTTTAGAAAGGGGAAAAATCTCATGATTATGGGTAACTGACCGCTGGTCATCAGTCATCCGTCCAGTTACAGGTCCTACATGTCACCTTCGACACATTTGGACATGTAATGTTCATTCGCCCCGGAGTCCCAAACCACTTAGCTCCTTTTTGAGTGTAGAAAAGGGTTCCATGGACCTAGTCCTATGGAACTTTGTCAAGCTCCAGAGGTTACACCTTTTAACTCTTAGCCAAGATTTGGATTAAGGTCGTGGGCATGAGCCCGTGGTCACTTGGACAACTGGTTTGAAGGGAATGCCCTCCAATTCATAGAACTTAAGTTCTAAAACATGGAGGGGTATTTTCGAACTAGCCCGGAGGCCAAACTTTTCATCTTACACCCATACAAATGCAATGGCTTATAGAAGAGAAGTTAGGCATTATAATCATTAATTTCACGCAAAGCACAATTAATCACAATTAAAAACATTCAAATCATGCATTTCAATCGAAGTGCATGGGGAAACGAAATACTTATCTATTACAGTCGATCATCGACCAACCGATTGTGGGTGTTCGCCTTTCCATCCAACCATAGGCTTAGAGGCATTCATTCTTAGCACTTTGGCCACCCCCATGCCAAGCCATGATATCACTAGGGAACTTTTGCAGTTTCTCAGAGACTCTCTCTCTCTATCACAACAACTCTTACAATTCCTCAGAGATTCTCTCTCTCTATCACAACCTCTGCGAGGCTTATCAGATACTCCCTCAACATCAAGCTCACAATTTTCTCCTCAGGTCATGTTTTTTGCAAATTCTCAAAGATCCTTTCTCTTGTTCTCTCCAGTAACCAGAACAACTTATCAAGCTTCCAGTTCTTCTTCTTAGCTGGAGAGCCTCACATGATCTTCCTCTTTTATTCTGCATATCCGGGTTGCGCATTCCCATCTGTGTGTCTCCCTCTTGTTTTCCTTCACCTGTATTCTTGCACGCCTTTCTCCTCCTCGAGAAGGTTCTAGACCTGTCATGTTCCTTCTGTCATAAGGAAACTCGGGTCAGTTTCGGCCTGCAGGAAAAACTACCCTCTGTGGTACTTCGGGCTGCCATTTTTCTATCTTTCTAGCCAGACCCACCATGCTTCCATTCATTGGGGTAGTTGATTGTTCAACCACCAATCCTTTTCTTATTAACTAATTTCTCCTTGGGATCAGGATGAGGCTTATTATTTTAGCAAGGAGAAATTTGGGTCATTTTGACATAATAAACCCTCTCCACAGTTTCCTCACTCTTTTCCTGAAGTGATATCATGGCTAGTACTTCAAGGCTTCACCCCCACAGTCAGTCATTGGCAATATAAACAAAAATACATTTACATTGTACACATGCCATAGCATGGTAATCACAATTAATGATTAATTACAAGCTAGGGGAAACAAGGGTGTTACAATCCCTCCCCCCTTAAAGGGAACACCTGTCATGCCTTTGTCATTCAACTGCTTCAGAAATATTGATCCTCTTTCTTGGCCAAGTCCTTTCCAGACTCTTGGCCTTTGTCACCTTCTTTAAATAATATTGGACAACAAGCATATTAATCACAATTTCATGCGGAAACATTTTATTGTTGTGCAAAATTCAAGAGGAAATATTTCAAAATCTAGCACAATACTTATCTGTGTAGTTCATGGATTCGCATCCACATGGTTGTCTTGTTATCTTGGCTCACTATTTTTCCTGGACATACCCATTGTGTGCATGATCCCAATCAATAGTTTATAAGAATTATCAAAGTCTCCTCTTCCTTGCGGTCACTCACCCTCCAGGCCCAGGCTCAGAAACCCCCTTCTCTGCTATACAGTCCCTCGGGCAATCCATCTTGCATTTCCAAGGATTTCTCACACATGAATATTTCTAAAGACTTCGTTGAGCCTTACAGTCGAGGTGTCCCTCAGAATTGCTCAGCTGAGGTGTCCCTCCGGCTTGTGTTTCCACGTCACAACATATCCTAGGGAGATCATGGCTTACCATAAGGTTCTCCTGTCTCAATAGTAGCCTTTTTCATACTGTCCAACTTGACAACCTTCACCTATCCTTCCTAGATAGACCTTTTTTTTTCCGTCTCACCTGTATCACAAGAATACATAAATTATGAGATATTATCATCAATTTCAAATTCAAAATTTTCATGCAAATCTGTTACCCAAAGATTTCCACATTCCACATTTATTTTTAGATCTGTTCCACACAAGAACTAGATTTGCTAGTATGGGACCTTCCTTCCCATAACAATTTAGCTCAACAGGCAATTGGTATTCCTTATGGTCTTACAACACTGCCATATCCAAGACCCCTTTCTTCCTGCAATTTCAACATTCCTCAGCCAAACAAATTGTTAGTTTTCATGCACATTATATTTTCAATCAATGCATACTAACAATCCAAGTCATTCTCACCTATTCAAGGGTACATAGCAAAAGGAAATATCATTATTTATGTATTCATCCTTTCAACATACCAAGTTTTTTCTAATTGCAATTCAAATATCAAATGACTTTAATCAGTCTGCCAATCTCCATGGCCACATCCATACCCAATGTACCCTTACATTGGTTTTAAGTTTTCCACACTCATGGAAAACACCTTGTCAGGGTGTGTTGGAGCTCAACCAACCTATTCACCATAAGGTTTAATCATTCTTGTTCATTATTGCAGTAGGAATGCGCTTCCTGCTATAGGATGATCACGATCCCAAATCAATACACATGAAACTAAAAGTTTCCCTTGAATGCACCCAAGCATTCTTCCTTTAGTAGTAACTAGGGTGCCAACACTCATGGTGACCCAAATTTTCTTTTCTTTATCAACTACACAATTCAAGTGGAGTAGTGGAAGGTCATCCTTCCTCGATGGAAATCCATTGCCTTCCCTCACATGCAAACATGCATTTCCTCAGTGCATTCCATGCAATGTGCTAACTATGAGCACCTTTATTCCCAATCTCCCTAGATTGGTTATCATACCCATGGTACTCTTTACTTTTGATTTTTCTTGCAAGGATTGTAACTCATATTTAGCTGGCATAGACTTCCTCTCTCTATTATTCGAGTTCTTTTCCTAAATCATACCCTACTTGGGTATCAATGGCATAAAACAACCACTCAAAATTTATTTGCATATCTTTAAGATAATGAAATATTTTTAGAAGGGTTTCCTACCAAATTCCCTCATACCTTATGCCACATATGTATGCACATTTTTATACCTGCTCTGGCTACTAGTACCCTCTTTGACATTACCCCATAAATGGTGCTCTATGGGGACTTTTAAAGTCTCTTCAACAATATTTTAACGACAACCTTCTCATAGTTGTCCTCTGCTTGAGGTTGTCCATCATTGGAATTTTTTTTTCTCAACAGCTCCAATTTCTTTCTACACATGACATACACCACAAATATATTAGTTGTCATGTAGATAAAATTCTTGTATCATAGCCTTCAAATCAATAAAACATTTTTCAGATATGTCCTATCATATCTTTATGCACTTCATCACATTATCTTTAATGTTTCCATGAGTGAAACAAAAACAATTCTCAATTGTTTCTATTGCCATACAATCATCATCACTATGATGTCAAAACATTTAATTTTATTAGTAAATCAATCTCTTGTACCAGAGAAATACAATAACCAACAAGGAAGGGGTAAATGAACTCTTCCCTCGTCCAACTCCTTCTACACAACCCTAGACTTTCAGTCCAACTGAGTTATTTTCCAAGGCCTCACTGCCTTTACTTATCACGGCTTAACCAAGCCCATTCATTTAAATATGATTATTTATTCATTCTCCCTTTTTCCAGCTGTACTTGCTCCCACGACTACTCTTTTAAGACCTACAACTCTGTAAGAAATTCAGAGTTTTTAAAGTGAGAAAAGTATTCCCCCTTTTCCCTTTTTTTTCTTTTGCAATTTACCCCCTGTTGGGATCTTCCTACTCTTTTCCTTGATTAGACTTGGTTAGGCTCACCCTAACCTTTTGGATACATCAACATGATTTAATAGCAAAATTTTTGTTCATAATGAATCATGAACCTGTGCATTCTGCACATTACCATCCAGTTACCAGAATGATCAACATTCATTTGTTAGTATTCCATTCATGCATGATGTTTTAAAATGTAATCTAGGATTATTATATATATATATATATAAGAATCCTGGATTACATTTTAAAACATCATGTATGCTTCTATCCCACTGCTCTATTCTCAGCAATCATTAAGGTTGTGACTCTATTATCCTAACATAGTCTTCACATAGTTCCTCCATAGGGAACTCCTTCAGCACGAAACTTTCTTATTGCATATCCTTCACTATCTGTGATAGACTCAACCTTTAGATAACTTCAGTTGTTTACCAAATATTCCATAAGGAATATAAACATGCATCTTTGTTATGCCTCCAGATTATTTATCCACACATATTCCTTGTTTTGTTAACTTACATCTATGATGCACTTAACCACATGCATAATCATAAGCCTATGTGTATCTACCATAGATACATTTTGCAGCTCACATACATATTTTCATTAAAATCATTTAACTCATGATTATTCATAATTGTTCTCATGCGGTCTGCAAAGGCATAATCATGTTGCCTTTTATCATGACAATAGAGCATCCTTGCTCATTTACTCTTTCATCATATATGTGCATCACTTGCACATTTAAGACCATCCATTCATATCTATTTGGCCTTAATATCAGTCTTCATATCAAGCAACCACACAATGCATCAAATTCATGCACTCAAGGATATACAGACATAGCTAAACTTTCATCATGCAAGCTCATTGCTTGCACCCTTTCCATGTCCTTCATGGACATATCGAACTTCCAGATCCTTCTCCCAAGGATCTTACTGCCATTTTCATGACAAGTTCCATAGAGATACTCAACATTGAGCTTCCCTCTCGGTTGAGAACTTGCAGTCATTCACATGATATCCACCTGGCAGTTTAACATACATAGTCATAACTATGTTTACCTTTCTATATGATAAAAATTAGCAAGAAAACACTCTTGTCTCAACTTCCATAAAAACATTTCCCAACTCATAAATACAGTTTGGGCAATTATAACCATGCCCAAGGTAACAAAACAACCAATCTAGCTTCCAACTGGTCTTGATCAACATACCTTCGATCAAGGAAATCCTTTTTCTAGATTCCCCTCACTACAATCCAAACCATATCTATATGGCTACCATCCGCCACTCGATGTCAATCTGACCCATTGGGCATCTAGAAGTGCCCCAACACTTCCTTTACCACATTCAAGATCAACATTTAATTAACCATTTTACCTCATTTATAATAAATTTTAATGTCTAATAACATTTGGACTATTTCCTTAAAGTCCAAATACAATTTCGAAGTATGTTACTTACTAAGTATTTTAGTACAGAACTCCATAGTATCTTTAGAGCATAATCAATCTTGGGTAGAGGGTTCATCTCTTTCGTTTTAAATTTTTGTAGAGGTTCTAATTATTTTTGTCTACTCTCATTAAAAATAGAAGATAGGTTGCAAATGTAGATCAGCCTTAACCATTACACCTAGAACTCTTTCTTTTTTTCAACAACAACTAGGGGCGGAGGTCACTCTCCTCTCCCCACATGAATTCTGGCAGATTAGTTTCCTATCCACTAAGCAAGGGAGGATACCATGATTTCTCACTCAATCACTCCATATTTCTACAACTTTGTTTATCAGCTTGATTAGAAAAACACTGCCCAACAATTCTTGTACCTAGAAACAAAATTAGTTTCTGAATTCCCTTCAAAACTCGAGAGTTTCACATGCTCTCCCTTTTCAGAGAATGGTATCTAGACTCATTCCTCTTGCATAGATAGATCCTTAAGTTAATAGGGATACACACTCCCCTAATACAACCATGATATTTTGAACTTGCTCTTGTCACTTCACTTCTACCTTCATGAAGGTTGTTCTTAATCTACAGGGTTCCTTTTTACTTGCTTACTGGGTTATTCCAACAATAATTTTCATTCATTACAGGTCAAGTAAATTGACCTTACCACTTCCATCAATCATCTGATCGTGAGGGATCATATACATATACAAGGTTTAATCCTTCATTAAAGAAGTAAATATTACTGCTATGGATCCTTTCAATCCATTCACATCCAAGTCTTGCTATTAGTGTCCATCAACATAATCCCACTCCTGTAGGATTGGCTATCATTTCCCAAAAGAAATGATAGGATTCCTCTGCCATAGACTAGCATGATTCAATCTTGTTGGGTAAAATCCCAATTGAATTTTAATCTACATCCTTCTCCTCAATGAACTTATGCAGATAATTTCCGTACGACAATGATACTCTTAGCAAGCTCATTTTAGCCTTGGTAAACTAGTCTTATGACTATTCTCCAGCCCATCCAGGCCCTTGTCTGAATCATGCTCTACTAATAGGGTAGGGTAGTATGCCCTCTCTCTTAGATTTTTCTAAGAAAGAAAATCACTTGTCTCTTTTGTGAGCCTAAGAAGACCAAGTGTTTTTTCCATGCTCTGATACCAATTTGTAACACACCCAACCCCTTAAATACCTTTTTAGGGATGGGACATCAAAATTTCTCTTTCTTGCATCATCTCAAATCCTCTTCTCAATATATCCATCACCTTCTACTTGTCAAGAGATTTCCAACCATTGTCACCATGCTCAAATCCGAGCTCTGGATTGGAAGTTATGCCCTTTCGAAGTTTTGCAAGCCTCATTGGTCAAAGGCCATGTGGGTCCGTCTCATTCGTACTATCCCAAGGTTCCCTGAAGTCCCAAAGCTTCCTAACACTCCTACATCTATGGTGGAAATCCATCCATCGTTAAATCCATCGACGAGACTTCGTCCTTGTTTAACGTACAGGGTTACAGGAATTTGACGTTCGATACTTCGGCGTTGAACGCCCCTTTTTATTTCTACGTGTATATCCTCCGAAGTCCCGAAGTACTGAACTCTCAAAGGGTCTCTAATTATTTCCACGTGTCTCCACTCTTCGTCCCTTTCGAATTATCTAAAATACTACACCCAAAACCCCGGAGTTCCGAATTCTCGGACTCCTGAAGGGTCCACCCTTACACGCGATGGCGCATGAAATATAGAGGAAAGGACAGGTGGGTCCTGAGTACTCCGCCCACTATTAGGCCAAGCGAGTATGTGGCAGGGGGGATGACACATGGCAAGGTGGAGATGACACGTGGCCCCATCAATGGGTGACATGTGTCACGTTCTAATGGGCACATAGGGTCTACAAAAAACACAAATCAAAGTGACACATGGCACGTTGAACGTGGGTCCATGTCACCCTAGGTGACATCAACATGCCATGTCACTCCAAACTAACAACCATGCAACACCCCTTAGATCCCACGGTCGAGGTGTGTCCATGTAGATCCATAGATCTACGACCTCCATTATTTCGTAACTTCGGTGTTCGGGGGATCTACCGTGTAACTTCCTCTTTGGTCCCGAAGTGGTCAATGTTGGGATGACCATGGTCTAGATATAATGGTCATGGGAGATCCCAAAGTGTCCCCAGATCTACGGTCTGTGTCACTTTGCGAGTTTGACTTTCGGGGGTTCCTTTCGCTTAACACTCCTTTTCACCCGGAGTGGTCAATGCCGGACTGACCACAACATAGATCCAACGATCAGGGAAGATATCGATTTTCATCAGATCAACGACTCACGTTACTTCGCATGTTATGCATTCAAGGGTTCTACCTACTTAATACTCCTTTTCTCCCAGAGTAGGACTTCGCCGAAGTGTTACACACAAATCCTTCCATTGGCGGATCAGACATTTGGGAGGGTTTCTTAATGGAGTCCCCATATCAATGGCTCATAGATCTAACTCAGGGGTCCCTTGGTCTCAGTATTAGGCCACTCCTAGAGGGGCACCTGTCAAACTGAAACCCGTTGGCAAGATACATGGCACATGCCTTAGGTCATCAACATATCTTTTCTCTGCCACAAAGCCGCCACACATGGCATCACCATTGCTCGACACATTGACCCCCACGTGCTCTTGACATGATATGCATGTCCCCATGATCAGATGACTAAGAGGGATCCTAAAGGATCCGAAGATCGATGACCCACAATACTTCACAACTCCAACATTTATAGGTTTTAGTGTTATAACACCTTTGTTCTCCTGAAACGGTCAACGCCAAACTGACCACAACGTAGATCCAACTATTAGGAAATATCTAAAATACCTTCATATATATGGCTCATGTTACTTCGTGACCGAGAAGATGATTTTGGTTTAGCAAGGGGAAAAATCCCATGATTACGGGTAATTGACCGCCAGTCGTCGGTCATCCATCTAGTTACCGGTCCTACACGTTTCCTTCGACGCATTTGGATGTGCAATGTTCATTCACCCTAGATTCCAGAGTGCCAGAGTCCTGAACCACTTAGCTCCTTTTTAAGTGTAGCGAAGGGTTACATGGACCTGGTCATATGGAACTTTGTCAAGATCCAGAGGTTACACCTTTTAATTCTTAGCCAAGATTTGGATTAAGGCCATGGGCATGAGCCCGTGGTCACTTGGACAACTGGTTTGAAGGGAACACCCTCCAATTCACATAACTTAAGTTCTAAAACATGGAGGGGTATTTTTGAACCATCCTGGAGGCCAAAATTGTCATCTTACACCCATTCAAATGCAACGACTTTCAAAAAAGCAGTTAGGAAATATAATCTTTAATTTCACATGAAGCACAATTAATCAAAATTATAGACATTCAAATCATGCATTTCAATCCAAGTGCATAGGGAAAACAAAATACTTATCTATTACAATCAATCGTCGACCAACTAACTATGGGTGTTCTCCTTTCCACCCAACCATAGGCTCATAGGCATTCATTATTAGCACTATGGCCACCCCCGTGCCAAGCCATGATATCAATAGGGAAATTTTGTAGTTTCTCAGAGACTCTCTCTCTCTCTCTGTCACAACAACTCTTACAATTCCCCAGAGACTCTCTCTCTGTCACGACCTCTGTGAGGCTTATCAAATACTCCCTCAACATTAAGCTTGTGATCTTCTGCTTAGGTCATGTTTTTTGCAAATTCTCAAAGATCCTTTCTCTTGTTCTCTCCAGTAACCATAACAACTTATCAAGATTCCAATTCTTCTTCTCAGTTGGAGAGCCTCACACACTCTTCCAATTTTCTTCTGCATATCTGGGTTGTGAATTTACCTCGGTGTGTCTCCTTCTTGTTTTCCTTCGTGTGTATTCTTGCATGCCTTTCTCCTCCTCAGGAAGGTTCTATACCTTTCCTGTTCCTTCTGTCAGAAGGAAACTTGGGTTAGTCTGGGCCTGTAGGAAAAAATTCTCTCTATGGTACTTTGGGCTGACAATTTTCTCTCTCCCCAACCAGACCCTCCATGCTTTTGTTCATTGGGGTATTTGATTGTTCAACCACCAGTCCTTTTCTTATTAAATGATTTCTCCTTGGTATCATGATGAGGCTTATTATTTCATCAAGGATAAATTTGGGTTATTTTGACATAATGAACCCTCTCCATAGTTTCCTCACTCTTTTCCTCTAGTGATATCATGGCCAGTACTTCAAGGCTTCAACCCCACAGTTAGTCATTGGCATTCTAAACAAAAATACATTTACACTGTACACATGCCATAACATGGTAATCATAATTAATGATTAATTACAAGTTGGGGGAAACATGGGTGTTACAGAAAGGTGGGGCTCAACGAAAGCAACCACAAGTAATGGGAGTGGAATTGTCAGAATCCTCTCAAAAAATTAGAGAGACTGAAGTTATTAAGGAAAAGAGGTAAATACAAGGTACCCGACACAAGCCAAAGGCACCAACTAAGTATCCATCGGCCTCGGGTCTTCAAAAGGAATAGATTTTGGATGTTGTTAGTGACAACAATGACCGCACATGTCCCATAGGTAAGTCCTCTTAGTTACATTTCCCTTATAAAAGGAAATATTTAGAAAAAATAGTTTTTGGCACTTGAGGTTTAGAGGGAGATACAAAGGGTTTGGAGCCCATTAGTGAATTTCTTCCTAGCCCTTTAGAATTAAAAAATCTTGTGTCTCCAACCCTTATCCCTCTATCAATGATAAACGAGGCTCGTGTATAAGAAGAATCCCAAGTGGGGACTTCTAAAAACCCTAACTTGGATTTTGAGGTAGGGATGGCCTCCCAATATTCTTCTCATTTGAAATTCTCCAAATATAACCTTCGACCTAGAAGAAAAGGATTCCTTGATTTCCCAAGGAAGGTGGTAGGGGGATTAGGGTTCATTAATGAGAAAAAACAGAATCCAAACCAAAGATGAAGAAATTATTATATGTCCATGGCACAAAAACAAGCATATTCAAAGGTTAGATGTGGGAAAAAACTATATCTAATTGGGTCTCTTAGAGCATCTACCCCTAGTGAGGGGATTAAATGATCTTACAGACCTTGAATTGTATAAGGATGGCCAATCCATCAAATAAATTGGCCATCAAGAAGCTTATAGAGACATTGAAAACCCTCTATTATCTGTCTGCATGAAATAATGACAAATGGGGAAAAGGTTATTTGGGAACTCTCAAATTTTATGATTGGGTGGGAGTTTAGTTACATTGATTCTATTGGGATATTTTGTGGGAATATTACAGTATGGAAAAGATGCCCTTTTACCCTATTTAACTTCTATTCCTTTCCAACATGGCTAGGGGTAGACTTATTTTTATTGGATATGGGGAATGAAATCTTTATCCTAGACATTTATAGCCCTTACTCAAATAAAGTGAATCACTGGGATGGATTTTTTGATATGAAGTATATCCAGAGAAGCCTTGTGGCGATAGGGGGAGACCTAAATTTTACATTAGGAGCATAAAAAATATAGGGAAATGTTATCCATTTGTTTGTCTCTTAAGATATTTTATAAGAAAGTTGGAAGATGCAAGCCTGCTGGATATCAAACTAGCAAAACTAACTCCAAGCTAGAGAAATAAGAGAACATCGGTAGATAGAATAGCTAAGAGGCTTGACCATTGTATAATATATAAAGGATTTTTGGATGAATTTATTCATGTGAGACAATGGGTAGTCTTTTGAGGGGACTAAGACATAACTATGTTTTGTTAGAAGTGGCCCCAACCTAGGAAAAACCTCCTACCCCTTTCAAGCTAAATCTAGAATGGTTAAAGGAGGAAGTTTTGTAAAAATATGAAGGAGGGGTGGAAGCCTTAGGATTCTCACCTAAGAGAATATGGCCCCTTCAATTTCAACTAAATCTAAAAGAAGCAAAGAAGGTAGCGATCCAATGGGCCAAGGACAAAAAACAAAAAGATGAAAGGCTTCTAAAAGAAGTGGAAGCAAGTCTGGAGACACTCTATAATAGTGAAGAATTTGGATTCCTAATTGAGGCTCAGAAGTTGGAAATAAAGTAGTTGGAATAGAAAAATAGGAATATCTTACTGGAGAAGGAGAAGGAATGGAGGCTCAAGAGTAGGGCCATATGGCTACAAGCAAGTGATGAAAATTCTATTTTTTTTCATCATTATGCAAACAACAAAAAAAATATAAACTCTATTTGGAAGATTGACAAAGAAAATAATAGGTGGGCTACAAATTTTAAAGACATAGTAGATGAAGGATTCAACTAATTCTCCACCATCTTCAAAGAAGACTCTTGGGCCACAATCATCGAAAAAATAAGGCTTTCAAATTCTTTTCCCAATTTTGTAAACAATGAAGAAAATTTGGAACTGATGAAACAAGTTGGTAAAGATGAACTACTCCAAACATTCTAGAGCCTTCCAAAGGGACAAAACCCTAGGGCCAGATGGGCTACATGTGGAACTCATTCTAATATGTTATGAATTCATTGAAGGATACTTAAGAAGGGTGGTGGAGACTACTAGAAAATAAGAAGAGATTTTTTAAAATTGAAAAACAATTGAGTGAATGAAAAAGGTAAGGTAGGTTATTATCATTAAGAAATGTTTTAGTTTGTGGTTTAAAAAAAGAGTAATAAGAATATTCTTATTTTAATCAATCAATTATATATAAATTTAAGAAAACAATATTTTTTTATAAATTTTAATTTATTAGATATAAATTGTTTAAAATTTTTACATTTTCATTAGGGACTGTAGGTGTGGGAGGGAGTCTCCACAATATCGAAGGAAATACAATAGTCCATTATAATTGGGGCTTAGGGAACATTTTGGATAATCTGGTTGAGGCATATTCTTTGTGGTGTGGAATCTCCATTGCCAAGGAAGAAGGTGTTATATCCTTATTGGTTTTTGGAGATTCTATGTTGGTCATAAAGGCAATGATATTCCAATGAAATCTAGAAAGGAACAAAGTGAAAACTCTCTCTTCAATAATCAAACTAGAGCTATCCTTATTTGAAAAAATCCCACTCTTTCATCTTCAGCGAGAGCTAAATGAGGAGGCAGATCATTGGGCAAAGATTGCTACTTAAACTAACCTTGGAACAATATTAAAAAATGGGGAAATGACCTTTAGGCTAATCCTCTAAACTCTTAATGAAACGGATATTAATGGGCACACTAATCAACATGTTTCTTTCAATGCAATTAAATCGATCAAGCCTAGAGAATGGTGGATGGAGGTGCTTTGTCCATTAAGTTCTCATGATACTGTATGCTCATCTTGTGGTAATTCAATGTTGTGTTGTGATTTGGATGTGGAAATGTGGGAAAATGATTGTGTTTGGTTCTTCACACTGGAGAATTTTAGGTTTGTGATTTTGTGTTTGTTGGGCTACAGTTTCAGTGGGTGTTTAAGTGATTTCGGGTGGGTCTTTTTTTGCTTTGTCAATTTCTCTCGGGTGGATTCTCCCAACTTTGGTTCTTGGTTTTAGTGTGTTCATGTTCATTGTTTCCAATGTTGGTCAGTAGTGGTTCAATCTAGCATCGGGGATTTGTGCATTGGAGAATTCTCAGTAGATTCTGGGAGTGACTTAAGCAATTTCCCCTTTTTATATGTTGGCACATTTTTCTCCCTTCTTCACTTGCAATTATAAGATAAGGCGAGTCTTAAAATTATGGATTTTTCCCTTTGGTAATTTGGTTGGTGTCTTGTTGGCCCTCCCTGATAAGCCGTGTTCAAAGAATCTCCCCTGGGCAGGATTAGACCATCGCCCCATAAGACTGACCTTTGAAAAGCAGCAGAACTAGGGCCCAATTCCCTTCAAGTTAAATCCCCTGTGGCTGGAAAGACCAGAGATCCTTCAATCCATTGCCCAAATATGGAACCAATGGGTCACAGGATCCCCAAACTACATATGGGAGCAAAAACTCAAATCAATCAAAGATATGCTAAAGAGATGGGCTAAAGACAATCTGTGTAGCAAAGATCAAATCAAGAAGGCCCAACTGGAGGCCCTCCAAGATGAAATGGAAAGTGCAGAGATCCTGCAGAGCCTCCTCACCCACGAGAAATCCCTCCACAAAGACTATATCTGGGCCCTAGCAGAAGAAGAAATGAACTGGTGGCTAAAATCCAGGAGCATCTGGCTAAACGCAGGCGACCAAAACACCACCTTCTTCCACAACTAAGACAAAGTTAGAAACTGGGCCAATCAAATCTCCGAGCTTAAAAATCCTGAAGGGGAAACACTTTAGGACTTTAACCAAATTAAGATTCACACCTCCTCCCACTTCCAATCCCTGTATATGGCCTCTGGAAAAGACGACGATCAACTCTCTGATTTTTTTCTCCAGCATATCCCCTCTAAGATAACCGAGGTAGACAACCACCTCCTAGACCGACCCATAGAGGAAGAAGAAATCTACAGAGCCCTGAACCACTTTCATGAAGACAAAGCCCCGGGTCCGAATGGCTTCACTCTTCACTTCTATAAAAATTGTTGGCCCATCATTCAAAAATATTTCATCAGAATGCTTCGTTTCGCCCATAAATCTAAAAAATTGGGTGGAGCAACGAATTCCTCCTTCCTAGCCCTCCTTCCAAAATAACATGGAGCCTCCTCCCTCAATCATTTCATGCCCATTTCTCTCTGCAACATTTCTTATAAGATCATGGACAAAATAATTGCAAACAGGTTTAGTCCCCTCCTCAACACGTTAATCCTTCCAAACCAAGGAGGTTTTGTTGCAACATGCCAGATCTGGGATAACCACATCCTTGTCCAAGAAGAAATCCATTCCAACAAAACTCATGGGGAGTCCAAAATGGCAGTAAAACTTGACATGGCCAATGCTTTTGACAGAGTGGAACACAACTTTCTCTTCAAAGTCGTGCGCAAGTTTGGCTTCAGCCAAAATTTCATGAATTGGATCAACTCATGCATTGAGTCTCCCTGAATAGTGCCCGTCATAAATGGTCGACCAGGCCCCTTCTTCAATATGTCTAGAGGCTTAAGGCAGGGTTTCCCTCTCTCCCCTATTCTCTATGTGCTCATGGTAGAATCGCTAAACAAAAGTATCGAATGGGAAAGTGCCTCTGGTAATATTCCTGGCTTAAAAATAGCCCAAGGAGTGAAAAGACTAAACCACTCTCAGTTCGCAGATGACACAATTATACTGAGTGATGCTTCCAATATTCTAGCCAGAATAATCCTTCGAGTTCTGGACACCTTTCTCACCATCTCGAGAGGCTCTCTAAATAAAGAAAAATCTCAGATCTATACCTAGAACGTCTCGGCAAGCACCAAGGTCATAATAACTCAAATAATGGGCTTCACTATTACCCAAGACTGGAAATCCTTCAAATATCTAGGCCTCCCCCTCTGTCTCAAAACACTCACCGGAGAATTATGGCACATCCTCCTTCAAAAGTTCAGGGGAAAAATGGAAAGTTGGGGAGCACGATGGCTAAACCCAGTGGGCAGGGTGGTGTTAATAAAGTATGTCCTTTCGTCTCTCCCCATGTCTCAATTCTCCACCCTCCTCGCCCCAAAGGGAATTATTCAAGCAATGAGCTAGCTCATCCGCAAATTCTTATGGCAGGGAGGGGCCTCAAATCACAAAAAAATCCACCTGGTAAAGTGGGAAATGGTCACCCAACTGAAATCCAGGGGAGGCCTGGGCATCCGAGACCCCAAAATCACCAACTTGGCAATGGGAGACAAACTTATGTGGAGAATAATCATAGGGGACAATTATTGGTGGAAGTAGGTGCTCTCAAGCAAATACATACTAGGGAAAAGAATCAGAAGCATGGATAAACCACACCTCAACCAGACAGGATACCAAATCTAGAAACTAATAAAGGGAGTCCCCCCCTTCTTTAGAGAGCACCTCTCCTGGATTCCGAGAAATGGAAAATCAATAAAAATATGGTAGGATAGGATCTTCGGGGTAACCTTCAACCCTAGTGATGAGAACCTCTCAGATCTAAAAGTTTGGATGCTGGGACGGGGAAAGCGTACTCTATTCAATATCTCAGCTTGGAATGACAATGGTAGTTGGAGAGACTGGAACTTGGGGAATGTACCCCGAAATTTAGCAGAACAATCTCAAGGCCTGATCACTCTTCTAAAAGGGGCAGCACTAATCCAAAAAACACGGCCAGAAAACAGGGGTTGGGGGAGTCAGGGTTACTCAGTCACAATAGGATACAACCAAATCCTCGATAACACGGGTGGGCGTCAATCCTCAACAAAATGGAAAAACATCTGGAACTAGGACTCTCCCAAAAATT
Organism: Picea engelmannii; assembly: GCA_009831015.1. NCBI lineage: Eukaryota > Viridiplantae > Streptophyta > Pinopsida > Pinales > Pinaceae > Picea > Picea engelmannii. Next base: position 282,794 of record ML805950.1, on the reverse strand, counting down.
AACTTCTTCAACTGGACTTTAGCACATGACAAGATATTAATAGGGGAGAACCTCATGAAGAGAGGCTTTCTTGGGCCCTTCAACTGCCCGCTCTGTAACAACAATCAAGAAGATATCAACCATCTGCTATGGGACTGTCCCTTCACAAAAAGTTGTTGGAACCTAGCCTATGCGGACCTAACCCATTTTATACGTTGGCCATCTTCCCCCCATCCCAGCCTGGGGAATTGGGAAAAATACTACTGGGACTCCTTCAAAGACAAGCTGGTACTGAAACGAGTGTGGCGGGTGCTAGCAAAATTTCTATGCTGGCAGATTTGGAAAACAAGAAATAGGAAATTTTTTTAAGGCAAGATCACCCCCCCTCAAATGGTAGTAGCTAAGGAAAAGCTGCTACTCTCTGAAGATATATGTTCTTGACCTCTGAAAATTGAAGATACAACAAACTGGAATGGCTGGGAAAAGGAATGGATGGCAAGCTTCAATCTTAGGACCGTTAAGTACCCTCAGACAACCCCAAGATCAAGATGGCAGCTTCACCACACACTCAACATGGAACTTTGGATCCAGAAGCAAAAAAACCATACTCTCTGCTTCGATGGAGCCTCTAAAGGAAACCCAGGGGAGGCAGGCACGAGGGGGGGGGGGGATCCTTTATGATCCCGGGGGAAAAGCAGAGTCTAGGTACCACTGGAATCTAGGGATGGACACCAACAATGAAGCTGAGGCATACACTCTTCTCAAGGGCGTTCAACTGGCCCATTCCAAGGGAATAAGAAAGCTTGTTGTCCTAGGCGACTCTCTCAACATAATAAGACTGATTGTTAAGGGAACAAACCCCAAAGATCCCAGCTTAAAACAGATCCTGGACAAAACCAGGCTGGCCTCCAAAGAAATCAAGACTACCTTCTTTCACATCCTTCGAGGAAATAATAACAAAGTAGACAAGATGGCTAATGCAGGCATCGGGACAAATCCCAACACTCTCAACATCGACAAAGTTTTAACCCCAACCACCCTATATTAATGAACCTCCAAGAGTGAGTTTTGGACATCAAAAGGAGTTCCCCCCCATGGGGCTTAAGCATCCCTCACGATCACATGGATAGGAAAAATGACATCTCCACCCAAGTGTGACAAAAAGGAAACATCCTCAACCTTCTCAGTCGGGGTCCACTGCGTGTCCATAAGGAAAGTCATGACATGGCTGGGTGGGATCTTTCAGTCGTCCACGTGACAACCTGTCGTCGCACCATTTGGCATGTGTCATATGAGGAATCTCTACCTCGAGCGTACAAGATGATCTCTTCTCCAAGCAGTGTGAAATTTCCTCCTCGCATGGGAAATCTAGTGTACCCGGCTCGCCTGTGTGGACATGATGGCCAAACCTCTCATCTCCCCCATCGATTCAGCTCCCCTGATGTCAGCCGCCCCTCCATGGTGACACTCAGTACTATGTACAGGACTCTTCCCACAAACTCGCGGGTTCGTTCATCATCCCCCTCCTCAACAAACTTGCAATCGTCCTTGCTTTGCACATGGCCCTCGTGGGAATGCCACTCCGCTCGCTCGCCTCTCCAGACCCCCCAGGTTCTTATTGTGGCCTCCTCGCCACCTTGTAGCCATTCCCGATTTTCTTAGAGAGATCCTTGGGTTGTTCGGTGCTGTGAACTGCTCAATTACATATTTTAGAGCCTTCATCCACTCCTGCCCCCCCTTCCACTCCCTACTACACAGTCTCTTAGTCGTCCCCCCTCGCGCTTGCCTTTCCACCTGGGCCCTATGCAGAACCCATAAGAACTGGCCAATTTTGGCCTCTCCTCTGGTGACAGTGAAATGCAACAGGAGAATACAGTGCAGGAAGACTCAAACACCTGGCCAGAAGACAATTGGGAACCTGAATGTGGAGGATCCAACAACCTTTGAGAGAAATTGGGAGCGTTGAGTGCTAACAGGGATTTCGAGATGGAAACTCTTTCCCAACACCATTTTTTGATCAGTAAAATGCAGGACGAAAGCGAGGTGCAAAGAAGTCAAATTGATACCAATCGGGTGCAGATTGACACCCTTCAGCTTAGGATGGACCAGCTTGAGGACACACAACCCCCAACAAGCAATACAGAAGCTCAGTAAGGATATTCGAGGAATGTCCAGTCCAATTCGATTAATCAGGTACCTTGGTAATATTCCGCACAGATGTATCTTCGACATAGATGTATCATCGACACAGATATATCTTCTGGATGTCTGCATAGGCATATGCCTTACACATTTGCAACTCTGTACTTCCAGTAGTTCCATAGCAACGATTTAATTTGCATGATAACTGATTGATTTATTTCAATTTTATTTTCTAAGTTTCCACCACTAATTCTTAATACTTAGTTGAATTTATTTAAATAACAATGTTTATTATAAAAAAATAAGTATATAAAGTGAACAAAATGCTTTTATGCATATGTTTAAGTTAAAAAATATTGTCAAGTTGAATTTATTTTAAGTAACAATGTTTGTTATACAAAATAAGTATATAAAGTGAACAAAATGATTTTATGCATATGTTTAACTTAAACAATATTGTTGAGTTGAGTTTATTTTAAGTAACGATGTTTATTCTAAAAAACAAGTAAAAACATTTGAAATAGAACTTAGTAAAAGGAAGTATGCAGAAGTAAAGATGTAGAAGTAGCAATGTAACATGTGTCGAAGTTGGGATGTGGGGGGAGAAATGTAAAGTGTGTGGATGCTAGGATATGCTATAAACAATGTAAAGTGTGCGCAAGTTAGGTTTTGCAGAAAACAAATAGGGTAGAGTTCCCCGCACAACAAAGGTTCCTTCTACACAACTTCGAAATTGACAATAGGATATCACAAACTGGTTACTGGTACACTTGTTACTTTAACCAAAGCTCAGAGAATACCATCTACACACGACTAAAGAGATGGAGGATAGTCCAAAAGAAAAACAATTTTGAAACTTAAAACTTAAAAGGAAAATTGTTTTAGTAAACCGGAAGAATGGAAAATAAGACATTGTAGAGGGAAAGGGTTGATGCACTGGACAATGTTCAATGAGTATTGATAATGTTCAAATAGTCTTGAAAAGAAGCTGAGTAGGATAAATCCAGCTACATTTTTTAAAACAATTAAATCTAGAAGGATAAATTGTGATCATAGTTAGAATTAAAACAAAACTTGACAATCGAGCAGGTTGCTTAAGTAAACCTAGACGAGGAAAGAAAGGACCAATTACTATTCTATTGAGTTTTCACAATATGATACAAAATTTACTAATCATAGCATAGAGGTCAAAAAATCATTAAGAAAAATGAAAGGCAATGGCTATATATGCATAGGACATGATATTTCATTGAAAAATGATAAAGAGTGAACACAGACTTGAAAATTCTGTTTGAAACTCAAAGTCTAGAAAATTAGTAGCCATGTATGCCAAAACAATACCGTAGCAAGCTAAACAAATATACAATTGTCTTTTCAATAATCTTTGTAAATGCCAAAACAGTGCTTCGACAAGATAAAAAAATACACATTTGTCTTTTAAATAAGGTTTATAAAAAGTGAAGGCATTTTTTCAAACAGACTGGGATTGGGGCTCCCGTGGACCATAAAATAGAAGAAATACCTAGAACAAAGAAAGATAGTTAGAAAGGGGTGTTAGGTTTTGACAAAACATAGAAAAAACAACTTTGAAGTATTACCAAGTGAGGAAAGAAAAGAAGATAAAAAGAAGATGCAATGCTTTCTTGAGTACTTACCAAGAAGGAAATATTCCATTGCTCTGATTTGTCTATTGTTGGTATGTATTTTCCTTTATAAGAGTTGTTTCTTTAAACTCATGTTGAACTGTCTAGTGGTTATTATGGGTTAAAATATGTTCCAAGGCGTTCTTGACCCAATGAACAATATACTCTTTGATTGGTGGGATGGTTATTTCTTTCTTAAATTGAAGAGTGAAGATCTCCTCCTCTACTTCTTTGCATCCCAGCTGGATTTGGTCGATGACCGAGAAGTGGTATTTGTTGTCATTAAAAAATGTAACAAGCCACTATTTTAGTTCTTCATCAGAAAATTTCATGAGACTGTCGAAGACGATAGCTAATGAGGTCTTCATTGTGGCCAAGTGACTATCAAGTTCTTCTTTTGTGATTATGGTTGAATTCCTAAAAGTTTCTAGGCCATGCAGTTCCTTAACAATAACAAATTATTTTATAGTAGCATCTCCTCTCCTTTCATTAATTTTTTTGCAAGCAAAAATTGCATTTTGCAACATATTTATTTGTGCCTCCCAACCTGACTTTATTTGATTTATTCTTTTGTTTGAGGGAAGTCCTTCCTAGTTTCTTTTATAGTCATTCATACTAGTGACTCATGTGATGAAAATATTTACCTCTTTTTTATAGTAGGCCTCAACATGCTACAAATATCTTTGCAAATATTTAGTAAAATTTGTAATCCTTTGTGAAATATTACGTAGGCTCGTATTGACCTCCCATGCTCGTATTATTATCTCCAGTCTTCTATTAATGTTTTCAACAACATAGCCTCTGACTCCATTCAACAATTGAAGTTATTTTCTGATTGGATTTGAGGTTTTGGAAGTACTTGCCAGAGTCTGCTTTGTCGAGAGTATGGCCAATGGATGTGCAAAGAGTGGCTTGGGAGTCAGTGCCTCCTCAAGCTCACTTATTCTCTTCTTCAATCTAATGGTCTACAACTCTTTGTTGGCAATCAAAACAAAAAGCACATTTCCTATGGAACGATGTAGTTTCACGAGGGTAGTTGGTCCAACTCCTAAGACATCTAGCACATTACTTGATCTGTGAACTACCTTTTTGTTTTTGAAACTAACCTTATCTATGTGCAGTTTCCTTCCATGCTTGTTTTATTGAGTATTGTGCAATGTTAAAGAATGTTGCTCAAACAACATCAATTCTTCTCCTGCGAGCTCTTGTGTAATCTCCTAAATTTTTGCAATTCTCTGGGCTACCCAGTCGGGTAGCTTTGTACTGTTGATCTGCATATCATCAATATCTCCTATACTTCCTTGATCTTGTGAATTGTCTATATTTGGGATTCATTTCCTTTTTTTTGTGAGACTTTCTACATGTGCACGTTCAATATTGACATGACATGGTTTCTCTCCACCATCACCTCCAACACATGTGTCATTACTCTATTCTCTATTTAATTTATGTTGTTATGTTCTTTGTCTAGAGGAGGAGCTCTTATGTTCCTGGGGATTGGAGGAAGACTAGACATTGGTAGTGCTTTTCCCCTTCTAGCTTGCTTTGCTTTGCCATTTAGTATTTGAGCTTATTTTTATCGACAAGTCCTTGATGCATCCATTGATGTACTTTTTTGTGGACGGATTTTCACCTATTTCCTCATCAAATCTCGTGAACAAATTATTGTATCTTATGGATTTCAAGTATTGCGAAAATAAACCTTGGGGGTCAAAACTACCTAGAGGTTGTGCTTATTTTAAATTAAATGCACTAAGTGTTTCTAAGACTTATTTTAGATGTGCCATATTCTTGACTCTTGTGTTACCAACTTGAAAGAAAATGTAATGAATTGTCTTTTTTTTTTCTTGTCAAATAAAATGCACCAATTTCTATACTGTCGGTAACCTTCCGTTAAAAAATATCTATCACAGACAAACATAGGGAGTAGAAAGGGATTTTCTTGGAAACCATACAACCGAATGTATGTATGGTTTTTATCTTAAATGCAAATTCCATTTCTCTTGAGAAATTCTTCAACTTCCTGAGTTGTTCTCTTGGGCTTTGCCTCAACAAACATGTGTCTGAACTATTTAACAAAATTATATTGAACAATGTAAAAATTGAATCATGCTTTGTGTTTGCACAACATCGGGTGCCAGAATTGGACTAGTTTGTTCTGTATATTTACACTCGCTTTAAAAAAGAGATTATCAAAGACACTGCAACATACAATTTCAAACACCAGGTATGCGGTCATAAAAAAATTCCAGTCCTTAAGTAATTGCTGAATTGAAAAAAAAATTCATCTGATATCACCTGTGCTTAGTCAAACATGGCATCCCTCTAGAAGGTAAAATACAATGCATATAGTGTTGATCTGGGTATGTGTGAAGTCAACTGCCACCTAGCTACACGTGTGGACAACCATAAAAAGTACCGTTATGGCTCTTGTAACAAATTTGTATCAAATGATGAAAGGTTGGTTAGCATGTTTGTAGAAGGTAGCATAAATTCTCTCAATATATTAGAACCACTTTTCTGAGAAGCTAGGAACCTGTATACTTCTGCAACCTTAAAAGGTTTATCTGCAGAAGGAAGAAAAATCATTTTGTTGAACACCTTGGGAGTAAGCATGACTTGATTCTTTCCTTTTGTTGTGACCTTAATCATTCTTGTCCTAGAATTGAACCTTCGAGCACACTAGGATATGAGTTCCTCGAAGTTGAAAACCTCAAGTACATAGCCAACATTAAAAATCCCTGTGGTCCAAAGTTTGTTTATTTTATTTTCTTCGACACTCTTGTTCAAGCACAGCTTATAAGAGGTAGAACAGTGGGAGTTTTTGTCCTCTCTAGCCAGTGAATTGACAATATTACCAAAAAAGGGATGGGTTCTTCTTCTATTTTCCATACGACTTACCGAGCTCCATTTGCTTTAAATCCAATTGTATGACGTGTGTTTACTAGGATTTCCTTTCCACACATATGAACTATATTTGGAAGATGTGTAATCATAATTAGAAACCATTAAGTAGCTCATAGAACAACAAGACATTTACTTTGCATTATTTCTGATCTCCTCCCTTTCTTCGTAATTCGTACCAAATCAACTTGCCATAAAATCTTTGGTTTTAGTGCAGATTATGTGACTTGTTAGAATCTGTGCTGCAAGAGTATTGGATGTGTGGACAACACGAATTGAGGAACATGTGCATGTTCCATGTGCGAAGATATGATAGTAGTAAAAGAATCAGAACAAGGTGGAAAATGGATAAGTAAAGAGGATTTTAATGACGAGTTTTTTGGAATATGGTTACATCTTGAGTTAGTATGTGGTATGCATCACAGATGTCTATAGCTTCAATACCAGTCATCAATTTACAATCCTTTTCATCTAACAGTTTCTACGAAGTTAATTTCCATGCCATCTTATTTAAGTTTAGAAAACAAGTTTGTCCATCGACCTTCTCTAAATTGTTGTTGAAGAAATATTGTCCATGCCATCTTATTTAAGTTTAGAAAACACTATTTTATTTTTCTATTTGCTACTTGTTTGTTTTTTTAAATTCACTTTGATACACATGAAAGTTATGAATAATACATTATGAAGGTCCAATTGGTTTAAGTGCATAGGGAATATTTATTAAAATATTCTTTCCACACTTGACTTAGTTATGGGATACAAGAAATGATTAATAGAAGGCATTGGACAAATCATAGAAGACTGCGACATTTACTTTGCACATTTGCTAAATAGTATCTGTTTTTTGGAAAATCTGAGCAAATCTAAGTGCCATAAATGACTCAGTTATCATGCAAATTACGTTGCTTGTCAGAATCCACGGTGTCAAAAGATTGCAAATGAGAAATTGCAAAAGCATGAAACTGGGCAAGATGCTCTTTTCTCCTAACTTCCATGCTTTTGCAAATGTTATATGAAATTCTTGTGGCAATGGACCATGTTTCATAAATTTTGTTATCAAAAGGCATTTTATATGTAGTGATTATTGATGGTTTGTACAGTGCCTTGTGTTAGTTGTATACACGATGCTCAACTAGCCATGTCTTCTGCATGTGTGCACTTCATCAAGGATATTTATAGTTTCAATACCATCTATTGATTCACAGTCTCGGCCATTTAACAATATCGACAAAGTGTATGTCCATGTCATATTGTTGAAATTTGGCAAGAGAGTTTGTCTATCGATGTTTTTCAAATTGTATATGAAGAAATATTGTTACTGGAGGATGTGGTACATAATTTATGCAGACAAAAATAGTGGTTTCTTTTTATGTATGCTATATCTGTGCTTTTTTCAATGGACTTTGATATACGTGAAACCAATGAATATTACATCATGGAGGTCAAATTTCTTTATACCAAAGTTCATGAGGTGTATTTACTAAAATTTCCTTTCCACGCCTGAATTAGATATGGAATACGGGGAATGATAAATATAAACCATTAATAAAGCAATAGGAAAGCCCAACATTAACTTGGAATTGGTTTTAAATAACCTCCATTTATTGGCATATCCACGTGCAATAAATCACTCCCTTATTTTGAAAACTAGGTGTGTTGCGAGAAAATTGGGTGTGGAACCATTGCAAATGAAAAAGTGCGGAAGTGAGGAATTGTGGTATGATCACTGGCATGAATAGTTCACACATGGATTGAAAATATAATTAGAACAAGTGGTGGTTGTGTAGAGCATACACCGATGCAAAGTGTTGATGTGATGAAGATATAGGTACGCGAAATGCAGAGATATGGTCACATCTAGGGGATTCACACAACATGAAAAATGGTGAAGTAAAAATGATTTTGACTAAGGATTTTAAAAAGATATTGGATTGACAAAATATTTTGATACAAGATTTTCATTCAGAATTTTGTACTGGAGTAACGAGTACATGAAAAATTATGACAAAAAAGCTTGTTTTCTTTTGAAAATCTCCAAATTAGATGCATTTCTACTTTGTAATTTGTCACATTGCACACAATACTTTAATATGACCATATATTTTCAATGCACACAACCATATCTTTAGTTCTAGTGAAATCTACACATATGTCTCAAGTACAAGAAATAGTCTGATCTAATTCCAGGTTTTCTGCACATAATCCATAACCGGTCCATTTGCATATGTGCATATGCACACCTATGCACTTCTTCATTTCATACAACTATATCTTCATCCCTCCCGCATTTTGCACATGTGTATCCCTGGAAAGACAAGACTTATTCTATTTTCAAGAACTATGTTGAGACTTCAAACAACTCATTTCACTGTAGTCCCACACCCCCACACTTCCACACTTTTAATACTTTGGATAGTTGTAAAATAATATCTATTTTCAATCCACTCAACACAGTGGAACTTGCATTTTAATAGATTAGCTGTATGTGTAAATTTAGGATTCATCATAATGTGGATTGAGAAAAATTATTATAGTTGCTAGTTGTTTTCAGTTCTATTCAACTAGTCATTGCATACAAGTTGTTGGAGTCACATATAACGATATAAATTGTCTATTTTGAAATCCCGAGATGGACACTGTGTTAAATTTTTTCTTTGAAAATCCATGAAAAAAATGACCTAGAAAAACAATCAACTATGGTAGTTATCTTATTACAAGTTCAAGTGTTTAAAGTGCATTGGAACAATATAAGAAAACAATTTAGAAATGTAAATGTTGTGTTGAGAAAGAACTTGGGAAAATCATATTGAAGACTTGTATAGTTTTTCCATATTTGCAATCATCGAATTGAAGCAGGAAACTTGTGGACAATTTCTGCCATATATTGATTTTAGTCAAAACCTCTGCAATTCAGTAAGTTTTTTGTTTGATATTTAAATTCCATATGAGTATGCACATATGCCCAAAAAATAACTTGTCATTTGCAACCTTATGCAACCATCCGTACACAATACGCTCCAAAATACAAAATATATATAAATGCAACAATAAAAAATCGTGCTTATTGAAGTTTGATGCATTTGGTTCTATATAGGCCAATTAGAATATTATTACTAGAGTTTATTTACGAGAAATTTATCATAGATACCATAGAAATAGAAAACATATTCAATCAAGACAACTTGCTTAAATGAATACAAAGTACATTGATCATGCCATGCCAGGCCACAAGCAGGGAAATACATAGATCCACATTAATATATGAAATAAGAACATATGTGATTGTGATTTGTTGTCCAACGTTAGTGTGAAATTGTTTCTAGCAACAATTTCTGACACTGTCAGCAAATGCATATGGAATTTGTAGACAACATCAATTTTTTTAAGGATATCAAGGTTGGCCTACAATTTCCTTGTCAACGACAATTCTGGAAGCATTAAATAGATAAAAAAATTTCAAATGCACTCTAGCTTTAGTAACAATATATCTTCATTGCAATGCAACACAACTAGTAATATATAAACCTCTAGTCCAATGTTCATTAAAATTTTGACATAATTTAATTGCAAAAATTCAATACAACGACATTGTAATGCTAACAATGTTCAATAAATACTTTGGAATAAAAAATGTACATACAATGCACACTCTATTGCAAGTATTTAATAACTATACATGTAATATGTATATGTTATTACACATCCACATTTAGGTCAATATAAAAAATAATAACTAAATTATAGTTCTAGTATCTTCACAAAGAAATAAAAAAGCAATACATAGAACTCATTGCACATGCATGATGACAGTGTCTTCGCTCAATCTCTATTCCACATGCAGGATCACACTGTCTTCATTTAATGTAAATTTTCCATGCACTCAAAAATCGCGCAACATATAAACATTTTTTGGGTTTCTTTTACAAATATATTTCATATTCCATTTCTGTCAAGCTAGGAAGCATCTCGTATAGTATGGGTTCACTGATAATGCATTGCACATCATTGTTTTCCGTTATACATATAATAACACTTAGGAAATGTTTATATGTAAAAGGGAATCTCTGATTACATCTTACACAATCAAACATTGCATTTTTTTATCAAAGCAGATCTGTCTGCAGGAGAGTTGTAGATTGCACAGACATGTTCAAATGGAGTTGAATATGCATTTGCTACTATCATTGTACTTTTGACTTGTTTATATAGTACAAAGCTTATATATATGTTTTCAATTAATATTGTACATGTGATTTGTAGATAGAGTTGTCAATCTATACTTACAATGTTTGTTGAGGCAGTTAGTTTTTTCAGATATTTAACTGCTTCTGTTGTGAGTTCTATTATAAATGTTGATTTTTTTTTGTGGAACACCTTTTATTTTTCATATCTCCTCTTGGTTATATTTTTAAATATAAAAATAAAAAATTTCCTCGTTTGCAATTGTTGTTCCAGTGAAGCGAAGAAATGTCCATATGTCTCAAACAACTATAGTTGATACATAAAACATTGTAATTGTCATATAGCTTCACCTAAATATATCAACATATAAACGATAAACCATTGACCATGGAAAATCATACCGTTTCTTTGTCATCCTCTGTGTTCCTATCTTTTATATGCAAACTATGCTATGATCCCACTTTTCTAGTGAGGGTGACGACAACTCCGATAGTGTCGATTTGATACATGTCTGTATTATTTGCAAATTGCTTGATTGTTGTGTTTGGTATGAAATTGTATTCTTTACACGTTGGAGACATTGTCTCCACAACACTTGATTCAAGTATTGATATAACACATTTGCAATCACAATGGTCATAACCAATTTTTGGTAGAATTTTGAAATTTTAATAGATGTTCTAACTATGGGAACAATATTTTTCTCATATATTTCTATGAGTTGTGCAAGAACCTTCAATATAACTGTAATCATTCCATTTTCATCTCTCATATCAACACACACGATTTTTTATTATCTATTCACTTATCCAAATATGTGTTATTAACAACCATCACGTCTCCAATGAATACTTCTCCAGTTCTATGATTGTTCAAGTCCTCTATTGAGACAATGTTCTGAGTTGTAGAGCTACATCATCATATAGCAATCGCAAAAAATAATCAATATGAAGAACAATTTCCATGTATTTCTTTCCCAACTACAAAATCTACATTTTTATATACGTACCTTTCCAATTTCTCTTATTGCAAATGGATAGTTGCTTCAACTGTTCCTGTCACACTTGACTCTCCAACATTGATTGCTTCAATTATAGGTATACCTATTTTGCTTGAACTAAATATAAAAATTTGTAAATTGTGTAAGCATATGGCGCTATTTGTTTGTCATGTTTACAAGACAATGCTTATAAATATCTGCCTATGTCTTGGTGGCTATTGCAATGTGTAGATGGAAAATAACTTGTAGAAATTTACCTCTGAGTTTGTTGTTGGGTGGATGTTTGTGATGCACCAATACTAATACTTCCATGGTTTGTCCAACTTCTCTTGCTTGGAACACCGAATATGTGAATGCAAAGCACATACAATATATTCCATATTATGCTTGCATTGACATATGCTCCTCTTTTTTTGGGGGGGACTAGATGTACATCAACTATGCAACACACAAAAGCAAATTGCACACCACACAATACATAGCACTGCAAAATTGTTAATTATATGTACAAGATTAAATTGCGAAAATGCCTACAAATGAAAAATATTTGCCAAGTATAAAAGACTTTTTTTATGAACATTAAGTCCTTAGCACTATCCATTGCAACAAACTAGTACTTTTCTTCTAGAAGATGTATATGGATGTGCACAACACTTCGAGCCAAAACTTGCAATTGAAATGCATAAGAAATTATCAATCAATGCCACAACCATTGCATGATCCTATGGAACTGTAAAAGAAATACAACCTGGAGGAATACATTTAGACAGTTGAGAAGCACATAAATAAAGCATATTAGGATCCTAACAACCAGAATAAGGTTTAACAGTCAGGATATTTGGTGTTGTTATATGCTATAAAATTCTTCAAACACCCCGAAATTTGTCGATGTCGAAGCTGCTGTATATAGCCAATGCAAAGCATTGTACCCCCATAGTTTTCTCACCTATCTTTTCTACACTTTTTCTCTCCACATATGTATATGGCTCACGTAGTTGGGACTGCTAATTCTATTTTCAACCATTGTGCAAATAATTCATAGGACTAATCATCGCCTAGTCTCACCCTTCTACACCTTCATATTTGCAATCGCTCTGTGCTGGGTATTTTTACATGCCACTTAATTTTCATGATGATTGAGTCATTTATGGCACTTTTATTTGCTTAGATTTGAAAAAACCAGAATCTATTTAGAACTTGTGCGAAGCAAATGTTGTGGTTTTCTATGAGATTTCTAATGATTTCTATTAATCATTCCCTATATTTCATAACTAACTTGGGTGTGGAAAGCACATTTTAGTAAATATTCCCTATGCACTTGTCCTTAAAGTAATTCAACCTCTGCAATTTACTATTCATAACTTTCATGTTTAACAAAATGCATTTAAAAAACCAAATGTATAACATATAGAAAAAGAAAACAACATTCTTGTGCGGATATCCTATGTAGGACACCTTCCATAAAAAATATTGATTCATCAACAATTTAGAGTAGGTCAACGAACAAACTTCCTTGCTAAACTTAAACAATGTGACAAGGACATTAACTTCGTGGAAACTGTCAGATAACAAGTACTGTAAATTGATGATTAGTATTGAAGCTGTAGACATCCCCCATGCAAATGATGTACTAACTCAAGATGTAACCATATTCTAATTTGTTTTTCATCAAAATTCTCTTTACCTAGCCATTTACAAGACAACTTGACAAGTCAATAGATTTGTAGATATCAAATTACAGGCGACGTCATGGGAAACACATAGGAGACTGGAAATGATGACACTCTTGCATAGGCAACACAAGGACTATAGGGCATTTCACAGTATAGAAGCATCTAACAATTTGGTCCATCCAGATAACACACGTACAATGCACACATATAGTTATGACCCCACACTATGCAAGGAACACCAGGAGTATGATGAATCATTGTCGCTACATACAATATTAAAGGAACCTAAATCCATATTGCAATGTATTAGTATAGGAACACTGATGCAAGGAGCTGGTGCGAAAATGGGAACATAACGATGTCAATTTATGGTCGTCTTTCTAGCTATTTATACGACTTGCCAGGGCCATAGTATTTGCATCCAATGTCCATTTCTCAAAAAATAGAGCTCCCACAAGATGTCAATTGAGAAGTTCCACCAACCACCCAACCATTAGGTCCATTTATCCAAAGAATCATAGTTCAACCACAAAGTCACCACGTCCATGGCTTCTCCTAGCAAACATGTGATTTATTACATCCTACAGTTTATGCAGACTACCTGCAGTCCCACTATTTCATTCTCACGTCGGTTGACACCGAGAAGGAAATTGTTGGGAAGGGGACCCAACCTACAATCGATAAAAAAATACATAGCCTCGATAACAATTGCTTGAAATGTTCTTCAAATTTATTGTGGTTCACCAACTCTCTAAGCCAACATATGCTATGTGTTCCGCCATGGATCAACACCTTTGCTGAACCTAATAGGTCCATTCTGAAAACTGCCCCCTCTATCAGTTGTAGTTTTCCTCCTCTTCCTCATTATGAACCAAGTTGAACCAAACAAGAGGATGACTAGGGGCCTGCCTGTTGGAGTGATTAATCGATCCTTTTTATTTGCAAGTGCCTGAGTAATAAGGAAAAGTTCTAGTTGCACCACTTGGGCTAGCTAGTGCTTGGATTTCTAGAATGCAGGATGAAGCACACCTTTGGAACGACTCTACTAATTTGAAGATCTGTGTCACGCTGCAACAACATCCCAAACAAATGGTTTTCACTTACTCAAGAAATGTGTGAGTATCCAACCTAGCCACATTCAAAACACTCACAATTCATGGTAGCATTTTTATGACGTCCCAGTACCGCTTGATTCAAGGACAACCAAAATAATAGCTTTTGAAGCTTGTTAAGTACCAAATGTTAGTGTTAGAAGTCTGTAATAGGGCACATTATCTAGAAAAATAAACCATCATGCACCAGATGTAAACGCTATCCTCACTTTCTCCTCTTGATGCTCTATAACACTCACTGCATCAAGCGATAGGGTTAACATATATAAATGAATAAGATCATATTATTCCCAAATCTTGTTTCCACTTGAAAGATAAGTGTTAAACAACATGAAAAACACATATTAAGAAGATAGAACCCATGGCGCAGATCCATGCAACCATTATTGAAATAAAAAAAGTACATAGCACAATTTTATGAAATGCACTAGTACCTTTGTACATGTCGTTCGTATCAAATGAAAATAATCCAAAATCTATTTATGTTTTGCAATACAATGTGTATTTTCTCAATTCAATGGTTATCTATTTTAATGTTGTATGTTCAATGCTTCGTTAATGCACTATCAACCAATCAATGCAAGTCCAAGAATTTTGCTTCAATATATTTTCCACTTGCATCTGACAGAAGGTTAGTTGGTCTTTGTAATTCCCAGATCATCTCGGGTGACAACTTGTTCAGTCCACAACTAAACATTCAATATGCACATGCCTTCGAATTTTGTACATCAAATCTTAACAAACCTTGGATTTTCAACCCACCACCGATAGGATAGCCACATCTGAAATATGCACTTTGGATTATACGCACTATTATGCAATATGGATATATATTACTGCATATGCATATAATTTACCAAAAAAAAGGGTGTTTGTTGCGTAATTGTTACATGCATACCTTCTATTGGGACATTATTCTTGAGTTTCTTCTCTTGTATTGCTTGTGACTTCTTTCTCTCTTGCAATTGATTTATTTCATTTTCATGTGAAAGCAGTGCACCAAATGCAATGAACAAGAAAACAAATATTTATGTCAAAATCACATGAAATATACAATATTAACAAAAACAAATGATAACCAAATGAATAGTATACAGATAAAACTAGAAAAATGTACCTCTCCAATTCTTGTTCCATGTTTCATTTTTTTTCCCTATTTTATTTTTAAACACTGGTGATTGTTTCGATGTACTGTACATTGAACAAGCCAAATAGAAATGCAGATGGATGGCAGTGAGATGAAAACATAATGCAAATTGTTGATATTTTATTTTCTCTGCGACTAGAATCTCTGCTATATCAACTGCTTTTCATGTTCAACACAATTTCTTGATCCAACACAAAAGCAAGAACTTTCTAAATGTGCAACAAGAATATGAAAACATGCTTTCATTCAACATGGAAATACAAAATTGTGAATATGTAAAAAAAATATGTAAATATGTTTATATGTGTTTGGATGTCCATCTAATTCAACATACCAATGTTTATTATGACTTACATGCATTTCATATTGAAAGTCCAAAACAACATTCCATTGTTTATTTATAGTGATGTTTTCATCCTTATGTATAGTTCTAGAACATTGTTCTTTTAATGCTCTGATGACATTGTATCTTCCATGTTTTAGTTCTTTTAATACTCTGATGACATTGTATCTTCCATGTTTTAGTTTATGTCATTCAAATAATGTTTAAGCTATGTCTATAGCATCAAGGAATCAAGGGAGAAAACAATCTAAAAACAACATAACTTATTTTTGTTTCTATTTATCTTTGATTCCTTTTTTATCTATGTAGTTTCTGAAATAACTCTTGACCAATTTAATCTACCCTTGAAAAAGAAAAAGAAAAATAAGCAACTACTAAATTTCTTTCACATATATGATGCACATCGAGAATATTTCATTTAACGATTTGATTCAACAATACAACTAAAAAAACAGGATTGGTTTTATTAAACATTACACCAATGCTAATGAAAATTTGAATGAAACCAAATAACTGCACTATGTATGGAGTGCACACTATCAAACAAGAGAATGCGAATTTGCTAAATTGTCTTTTTCACATATATCAACTACCTTTCGAATAGGGGCAATCATAAACAAAAACCATTGAGCAATTGACATATAACTAGCAGATTTGCTTCACAATGCTTCTAGATCCCTTCCATTTCCTCATAAATTAGATCAAACCAATGTGCCATAAATCAATGAACTATCCTAAAAATTATGATGCTTGTCACAATCCCTCATGTGGAACTATTGAAAGTGAGAGGATGCAGAAATGCGATAGTGCAGAAATAAGAGAGGTATTGGTTCTCCACACAATATTTGAATATAGACCAAGTATTGGGCTTGTGCAACATACACATGTGTAGAAGTGTTGATGACATTTGCTTTGCCAATTGCACAAGTGTCTAGGCAACCAACTATGCCAATGCTAGACCATAAGTGGCATGAATTCTCAGTGCAAGGGTAAAATGTGTAGAATTCTTACACAAGGGATGAAAATAGAGCAAGCATTCTCTCTACGAAGCATATGCCACTGGAGAGCATTTGAATATCACAACAACAAAAGATTCTGCACAATCTGAAAAAAACACTAGGTATTGGAAGTAAGGTGATGCAAAAGTGCAACAATGCACTTACTTGTGTTCTGGAGGTTGTCCGTGTGTCTGGAAAAGACACCTTAGTAAACATGCACGACACACTTGGTCTTGAAGCAATCTGAGATCTATGATTTATTTATGTTTCAATTATTTTTTTCTAGAATGCCTTTATACCTATCTTTTTTCAGGTTGTGCGGATGCTTTTGCTAATGCCATATTAAGATGCCCTTCATAGACAAGTGATTTGTAAATCAATTGCTTAGTCTATTTTGAATCATGGTGTTAAGAATCCATGCTTTCAACCCTTGCATCAAGATTTCATATTGCTTATGGTCTGGCATTGTCGTGATTGGATTCCTCAACACTTCTGTAGTCGATATAGCTATACTTGGTCTATTTAAGAAGTCTATTTTAAAGCCTTGTGTGGAGAACCCATATAGGTCATCCTCTCGCATTGCTGCACTTCCACACCTCCACATTTCCAATATTTTCACATCCGTGATTGTGACAAGCGATGTAATTTGCAATATAGGTCATTGATTTATGGTAAATTGATTTCTCTTATTTAGTAGGAAATACCACACATATAGAACCAATGCAAAGCAAACGTGTTGCTTATCTATGGACTGCTCGATGGTTTTCTATTATTTCTATTTCTATTCGAAAGGTATCCAATATATGTGTAAAATACATTTTAGTGGATTGGCATCCTGCTCTTATCCTTGACACAATCTCAACTATATGATCTATTTGTCTTTGGACAATTTTCTAGTCAAAATCATTTTTACTTGGCCAATTTTGAGGTTGGACAAAAGTTTTTTCTATGGCCATATCTCTGCCCTCTGCACAACTATGCCTCTCACACAGTAAACACTTGGTCTATTTTTAACACATGTGTGGATAATTCATAGCATCCGGCTTTCTACACTCAGAAAGTGCCCTGACAATAGTTATTGGGGATGTTAAAAAAATCATGGAAT
Organism: Picea engelmannii; assembly: GCA_009831015.1. Taxonomy (NCBI): domain Eukaryota; kingdom Viridiplantae; phylum Streptophyta; class Pinopsida; order Pinales; family Pinaceae; genus Picea; species Picea engelmannii. The sequence goes on along the minus strand of ML805950.1, from coordinate 264,566 downwards.
TCACTTGGGAGCACTCTAAATGACTTCCCTTTGCTTCCGAATCCGAAAAAATCTAATTTTGAAAAATGAATGGAATATCGTCCAAATTACATACCCTATCACAATTCGTTGTGTGGAGGCACGCAACTACACGACTATAACTGACATGAATTCTCTACACAAACATTGAAAATACATAATACTGGTTGTGCTAACTATTTTCCTCTGCCAAGTGTCGAGGTGTGCAAGACATAGCTACACCGATTGAGGCCATATGTTCATAGAAAAAGTCTCTAGAAAACCCAAAAAAATTCCCTTCTTTCTGAACTATACCCGCTTATACTATAATCAACCCC
>ML805950.1:239679-264170 GCA_009831015.1 Picea engelmannii | reverse complement strand
ATAGAAAAAAAGAAAAAAAAAGATTGAACAAAGTGCAATGCATCAACTAAAAAATCCCTGGAACCATAAGAAAATGCATCCAACCTAATAACAACATTTCTCTACAACACATGCAAAATAATGCACTGCTCCCTAACTTTATACCCACACTATATCCATAGCATCAAGCAACTGCCTAATAAGAAGAAACATACAAGATAACAACAACACACTTTTTTTGTTTCTACTTAACTTTGATTCTCTCTGTCCTATGCAGTGTATGAAATATCCCCCGACCAACTTAACTTAATTTTGAAAACACAAAATAAGAATAAGGGCTTAATATTTCTGTAAAATCAAATGCATGTACCATAATATTTAAATCAATAATTTTTTTTAGATATGTCCTAGGATATCTATATGTATTCCATCACATTACCCCCTCCCCCTCTCTCTCTCTCTATATATATATGTGTGTGTGTGTGTGTGTGTGTGTGTGTGTGTGAATGCAAACATGAAATATTTCAGTTGTCTCCATGATCCAAAAATGAACTTTTAAGACTATGGTTAAGTTTTCAAAGAATGAGTTCATTAACCATTTAGGAATTGATGAAAGAGAAAGAAATTAACGATATAACATGGCATCCATAATAAAAACATGCATATCTGAAAGCAATCACAAAGAATCAACAAACCATAACAACAAAGTTGATAACAGAGTTTGACAAGATTGCCTATGTCTCCAGGCCTTTGTCTTACTGGGTGAGGATTTCTTATTTCTATTCAAAGCTTCAAAAGTACATCAGAAAAGTGTCAGTTTGATTAAAAGATGGTATGGTTGTTTTCTTCTCGACCTCAAGAACCCAACACAATTGACGACACTAAAAATGGTTGAGCAAAGCTCTCAGAATTGGCCCGCAAAGTTCCTCTCCTCAATGGCTTCCCTGCATAAAAATGACTTTGGCTTCACAATTCTACAACATTTCTCCTCTTTTGATCATATCTAAGGCTGCCAAGAACCTCTGGTTTATATAGATTTGAAGTTGGTAACATCCTCCCAACTTCCTCCCAAAATTTGGCCTCAAGAAGAGCTCCAAATCTCCCAAAAATGACCAAAATTTCCCAAAATCAGGCTAAAAATCATTAAAAACTATATTATAAGGTTTTAAAACCCAAATTTGGGAAAATACTAGGCGCAACCCCCGATTCTCGGGCTCCTAGTCATATGGAATTATTCCAGGTGTCCTTGGGCTGGCTAGCGCACGCTGGCCCTCGGTCTTGGCTCATGGTCCTATGGCTTGGCCCATATGGCCACGCCCTTATGCTCCATGTGCTCTACAATCTATTAAGCCCCTGAATTGTAGCCCCAATCATGCACCTTGGTCGGTGGGGCTAGCCCTGTCAACCGGGCACTATCCCTACAAATCTGCAACAATCAACTTTATTAATAGTTTGTGCCATATGGTTAACAATCCACAACAAGAGCACAGCTGGTTAGCCCGTGGGTTCAGTCCGTTAGTGCCCGTAGAGGTCGGAGGTTCGAAACCCCCAGAGCCACAAATTTTTTGAACTAGTTGTCATTGACAAAATATGGGGTGCCATGTGGTGCCCTCTGATTGGGCCAGATGTCTCCCCGTGATTGGTCTGTACCAACACAATCAACGAGGCACATCATCATCGTATAGCCCAGTCAGCTACCACGTCAGCTTCCATACAACCCATTCACCTACCCATTCACCTACCACATCAGCTTCCATACAACCCAGTCACTTTCCCAGTCACCTGCCATGTCACATGTCATACAACCATGTGTCGTGCCACGTCACATCCGTACTACATAGTCACCCTACCACGTCAATGTCTGTACAACCCAACTTTCATTCATACTGCTATGTGTCATCCTACCATTGGGCCACGTCATGTGCAGATTGCCACATGTGATCCGTACAGTGCCATGTGTCAAATCCGTACAGGTGCCAACTCAGCTCGAAAATGTCGTATTTGAGTGACACATGTCACCTCCTGGTGACACCACGTTAGCATGATGACATCATCTTGACATCACCTAATGTACTGCTAATGTCAACATTGACTTTGACTATTGACTTTAACTAGTTGACTTTTCGCATGTTTGGGAATTTGATCAGAATGTGATAACTTTCGCATACAATGTCTGTTTGAGGAAAACATTATATGGCCGGAATCAACACGACGAGACATAAACAATGGCGTTGATTTTGTCTGATTCTGAGAACTTTTATTTTTAGGCCTTCCTGGATCCATTTTGGATCACACCTCCCCACTAAGACCTTTTGGTCCTCCAAAAGGGTACTAACCAGTCATCAAGTGCGGGATAGGCCACCCCACTTGTTCTTTGTCTTTAAACTCTGTCCTATGCACCTGTCTCATCAAGATCAATTGCAAAACAACCATGACAACTGACAACATATTGTTAGCCACTTGTACTCTGTCACATCTTACTGAAGCCACTACCATCCGTGTTGAAAACATTAGCAATGATAACATTAGAAATATGACTGCAAATGAGATAATATGTTTGTAGTACTTGCACGACATTAGCTTATGTTGAAGCGAAGTATGATTGAACTTCCATTCTACAATCATCTCATGTTCATGCTTAAGATCAATTGCTTGATTTAGCACAATTATAGGTGTGTTGCTTGCATGAGCTGCCTTCCTTAATTGTTCCATTGTTTGAAGAGATTGATTTGCTTTTAAGTGATGATCATGTACAACATATTCATTGCCTTCTTTGATTAAGTGATATTGATTTTTCTCCTTGTAGAAGATTTCTTTGCGATCATACAAATAAGGTCTGCCTAAGACCATTCCACATTCATTGAGTGGCACCACATCACACGTTACCTCATCCACAAATTTTGATGAAATTGCAAACTTTAAAGTGCATTGCATTGTTATGTGCAATTTATGATTGTTGCTTATCCATTTGAGTGAGTAAGGTTTATGATGCATCTCAGTGTTTAATCCCAATTGTTTAACCACTCCCTCTGAAATCAAGTTAGATTGAGATCCACTATCTATCAATGTGTCGACCTCAGTATGCTTCATTATGACCCTTATGTGAAACAATTTACTTCTAGAATCATATCCATCACCAATTTTTCCTGTCAAACCAACTGTTGTGATTTTAAAATCATCACCCGAATTTGATCCCAAGTCTATTGACCATGTTGTTGCTGCAGCTGTTTGTCTCCCTTTCTTCTCTTTGAACGACTTTCGTCTCTTCTCAGGATGCAATTTCCAACAATGGTCATCATCATGCCCTTGTTTCTTGGAATGATTGCAAGAGAGATTCTCTTCCCTTCTTGTCACTGAATTTTCTTTCTTTCCATTCCCCTTCCTTTTGTCCTCTTTTCTTGAAGATGATTCCCCTGATACACCTACTTATGTTTTCCCTTCCTCAATGTATGTTGCTTGAACATAAACCTCATCAATATTAGTAGGTCCAAACATAAATATAGTGTTACGAATGTGTGTAGGTAAACCTCCTATATACTTCACAAGAGTTTCTTGGGCATGTAATGGAATGTCTAACATTAATGCCATCTTACAAAATTCATCTGTGTATTCTTGCACTGTGTATTCGTCTGTGTATTCTTAGTTTAACACCTTACCATTAAATTAAAGCCTTCTCTTTATAACCCAAAGGATAAAATTTCTTTTTAAGTGTAGAAACAAAACCTTGCCATGATGGAAATACATTACCCACTTGTTGCATGCCATTTTGTAACTTGTTTTGCCACTAGATGAGTGTTGTGCCTGCAAGTCGAAGCGATGCCAATTTGATTTGAGTTGCCTCATCCTTGATTTGTTGCACACTTCAATAAAATTCCATCTGTTAGACCCACTTATCAAGCCTAGTTGAATTGACTTCACCATCATACATGGGTAATTCAAACTTCACATCAAGCTTAAGTAAAGGCATATCATGTTTATGTTTATGGGAATGTTTTCTTGCGGTGGATTTGGAACTTGTACTTGAAGAAGAATACGTTGATGGAGAAGAAGGAGGTGAAGGACAAGGTTTAGGAGGATCCTCTCCTTATTCACTTTTGGCTTTGAATATTTACCTAGAATCGGTCTCTTCTGATCCAAGTAATCATCATATAAAACTTTTACCATCTCTGACATGGCAAAGAAGCTCTTTTGAAACTCTATCTTGCTATGAGAAAAGTCCCTCTTCTGATGACACCTTCTCACTTTGAGAAGTCCTCTTTCTCGATCCAATATTAGGATTCTCTTCGACAAGATCACCTTCACCATGATTCATCTTTTCCCTAGTAATCATGCAAAATCAAAAACCAACCGTCAACCTACTCTGATACCACTTGATTTGAAAATGATCTTTTAAGACTATGGTTAAGTTTTTAAATCATGATTTCATTAACCATTTAGGAATTGATGAAAGAGGAAGAAATTAATGATATGACATGGAAACCATAATAATAAATGCAGATCTGAAAGTAATCACAAATAATCAACAAACCAAAACAACAAAGTTGATAACGGAGTTCGACAAGATTGCCTACGTCTCTGGGCCTTTGTCTCAATGGGTGAGGCTTTCTTATTTCTCTTCAAATATTCAAAAGTACATTATAAAAGTGTCAATTGGATTACAAGATGGTTTGGATGTGTTATTCTCTACCTCAATAACCCAACACAACTGATGACATTGAAAATGGTTGAGCGAAGCTCCCATAATTGGCCTACAAAGTTCCTCTCCTCAATGGCTTCCCTGCATAAAAATGACTTTGGCTTCACAATTATACAACATTTCTCCTCTTATGATCCTGTCCAAGGTTGCCAAGAGCCTCTGGTTTATATATATTTGAAGTTGGTAAAATCCTCCCAACTTCCTCCCAAGATCTGGCCTCAAGAAGGGCTCTAGATCTCCCAAAAATGACCAAAATCTCCCAAAATCAGGCTAAAAATCATTAAAAGTTATATTATAAGGTTTTAAAACCCAAATTTGGGAAAATATTGGGCGCAACCCTTGATTCTCGGGCTCCTAGTCATATGGTGTTGTTCCAGGTGCCTTTAGGTTGGCTGGCGCGTGTTGGCCTCCGATCTTGGCTCTTGGTCCTGTGGCTTGGCCCATATGGCCGTGCCCTTATGCTCCACGTTCTGTACAATCCGTTAAGCTCCTGAATTGTGGCCCCGGTCACACACCTTGGTCGGTGGGGCTAGCCCTGCCAACTGGTTGCTATCCCCACAAATCTGCATCAATCAACTTTATTAACAATTTGTGCCATATGGTTAACAAGCCACAACCAGAGCGCAACTAGTTAACCCCTCATACCACTTGATCTGAAAATGATATTTTAAGACTATGGTTAAGTTTCTAAAGCATGAGTTCATTAACCATTTAAGAATTGATGAAAGAGGAATAAATTAATGATATAACATGACAACCATAATAAGAAATGCATATCTGAAATTAATCACAAAGAATCAACAAACCATAACAACAAAGTTGATAACGAAGTTCGACAAGATTGCCTAAGTCTCCAGGCCTTTGTCGTAGTGGGTGAGGCTTTCTTATTTCTCTTCAATGCTTCAAAAGTACATCATAAAAGTGTCATTTGGATTACAAGTTGGTCTGGTTGTGTTATGCTCGATCTCAAGAACCCAACACAACTGACGTCACTGAAAAGGGTTGAGCGAAGCTCCTAGAATTGACTCGCAAAGTTCCTCTCCTCAGTGGCTTCCCTGCATAAAAATGAGTTTGGCTTCACAATTATACAAAATTTATCCTCTTCTGATCTTGTCTAAGGCTGCCAAGAACCTCTGGTTTATATAGATTTGAATTTGGTAACATCCTCCCAACTTCCTCCCAAGATCTAGCCTCAAGAAGGGCTCCAGATCTCCCAAAAATGACCAAAATCTCCCAAAATCAGGCTAAAAATCAGCAAAAATTATATTATAAGGTTTTAAAACCCAAATTTGGGCAAATACTAGGCGCAGCCCCCGATTCTCGGGCTCTTGGTCATATGGTGATGTTTCAGGTGTCCTTGGGTTGGCCCCCGATCTTGGCTCCTGGTTTTGTGGGTTGGCCCATATGGTCGTGCCCTTATGCTCCATGCACTCTACAATATGTTAATCCCCCAAATTATGGCCTCGGTCATGCACCTTGGTCAGTTCGGCTAGCCCTGCTGACCGAGCGCTATTCCCACAAATCCGCAACAATCAACTTTATTAACAGTTTGTGCCATATGGTTAACAAGCCACAACAAGAGCACAACTGGTTAGCCTGTGGGTTCAGTCTCTTGGCACCCGTAGAGGTTGGAGGTTCAAAACCCCTAGAGCCACAAAATTTTTGAACTAGTTGTCATTGACAAAATTCGGGATGCCATGTGGCACCCTTTGATTGGGCCATGTGTCACCCTGTGATTGGTTCATACCAGCACAATTAACATACAATCAGCAAGCCATGTCATCATCATACAACCCAGTCAACTACCACATCAACTTTTGTATAGCCTAATCACCTGACGTACAACCATGTGTCGTGCCACGTCACATCCGTACTGCACAGTCACCCTGCCATGTCAACATCCATACAACCCAATTGTCATCCGTACTGCTATGCGTCATCCTGCCATTGGGCCATGTCATGTAAGGACTACCACGTGTCATCTGTACAATGCCATGTGTCAAATCTATATAGGTGCCAACTGAGCCCGAAAATGCCAAACTTGAGTGACATGTGTCACCTCTTGGTGATGCCACGTTAGCATGATGATGTCATCATGAAGTTATGCTGATGTCACCTATTGTACTACTGACGTCAGTGTTGACTTTGACTATTGACTTTGACCAGTTGATTTTTTGCCTGTGTGGGAATTCGATCAGAACGCGATAAATTTCGCATATAGTGTTTGTTTGAGGAAAAAATTATATGGCCAAAATCAACACAATGAGATAGACGCAATGGAACTGATTTCGTCTGATTCCGAGAACTTTTATTTTTAAGTCTTCTTGGATCCATTTTGGATCACTCCATTATCATTCAGCTATGAACATACTCATGCCAAAACATATACATTCATCATCATATCAATTTCTCATCCTAACAAAACATAATAGACAACAAGAAAGGAGTTAAGGGATTCTCCCATTAGGAAACTTTCAGCCTAGCTGAATTAATTTTCAAGGCCTCATAACCTTCACACAATATAGCTTAACTAAGCTCATTCATTTTAAACACATTCAATATTTTATCTTTCATTTACCAACTGTACTTATTTCACAACTATTCTTTTAAAGCATACAACTCCATCTCATCATTCAGAGTTCTATAGTGAGAAAAGTATTGATCCTTTTCTCCTTCTTTGCTTCCACAATTTATCCCTTCCTAAAACCTCCCTGCTCTTTTCCTTGAGTAATCTTGGTCATGTTCACCTTGACCTTCTTGGGTAATCAACATGATTCTTGTTCATAATCAATTATGAACTCGTACATTCTGCACATTTCCCAACCATAAATCAGATTGGTCCTCATTCCTTTGCAAGTGTTTTTACTTATGCATGATATTTTCAAATGTAATCCATAATTCTTATATAAATAGGATTTGCAGCCCACTGCCAAAATCAATAGTCACTAAGGTTATAGCTTTGTTCGCTTGACAGGTTTCTTTACATAGTTTCTCCCTGATAACTTCCTCAACATGCAACTCTCTTATTGCATATCCAAATGATCTGACATGACCTCAATCTCAGGTCAACCTCAACTTCATTAATTTAGAGTTCTATCCAATATTCCACAAGGAATATGAGCATGCATTCTTATGATGCATTTCAAATACATTCAAATAGATATCCTTACATTATCATCTTGATTTCATGTTGTGCTTCCATGCACTTAACCACATGCATTTGCATGTTGTGTGTCCACCTATGGCACACTTCACAGTTTCCACATTGCCTGTCAATTTAAATAATTTCACTCATGATTTTTCACAATCATTCTCATGCAATTCTCAAAGGCATAACCATGTTTCCTTTATCATGGTAATAGATAATTCCTACCCATTTATTCTTTCAACAATTTACACTAGATTTTCCCGAGGAAGTGGACACACATCCCCTTCAAGCTATTATTCCATCAAGACAAATCAGACCCTTCCAATATAGGGTCAACCATGCATCCATGGCATTACTTAGATATGGAAAGTAGGAATCTTGCATCACATTTCACTTATTCATGAACTCATATCATACATTTAAGCATGTATATGCATATTTACATATATGCAGGGGCATCACTTGCACCCTTCTACCTCATTCATTCATATTGATTTAACATTATCCAGTTTTTATGAGAATTTACAGTCACTTACACAACCAATCTCAACAATACAATCATAATTATGTTTCCCTCTTTACAAGATAACAACCAACAAAAGGACACTTTTTCTCTTTGCTCTCTTAGCATTTTATCTTAGCTCTTTTTGAGGAATTTCACACTTCCTCAAGTTATTATTTAAAAAAAATACTCAGATCCTTCATCATAGGGTCAACCATGCATCCATGGCATTACTCAGTCTAGGAAAGAACACTCCTTTCCTTACTTCCCTCTTACTTAGGTAGTCATATCATGCTTTCAAGCATATAAGTATATCTATGTATTTATTATGCATGTGCATTGTTTGGACAGATTTATATTGTTCTTTCATATTTATTTGATACTAATATCAGTCTTCTTTAAAGAGAAATTACAACCATCCATATGATTTGTCTTACAGACATCTTCATTCCTACCTTCCTACTAGGAAACTCTATAACACATTTAATCCATGCACTCAATCATTCTTGGTCAATATACCTTTATCAGGGAAACCCTTTCCTAGATTCCCTTTCACTTCTATATGATCCAACCCAACCATTCTTGTATGGCTGCCATCCTCCTATGGATGTTAATTTGACCCTCTGGTCATCTAGTAATGCTCCAACACTACCTATGTTAGACTTTGTATCAGTCCTCCACTAATCATTATAGCCCTATATCTCTAACGCAACAAGCAACAACATTATCAATATTTCATTCATGTTGTTAACTCTCCTGTTGTCATCAGGTCATTATTGACCAATACAATCCAACAACAGGTCTTACAATACAACCAACCATAGATTATATTGAGTCTATTTGCATGAAACCATTATCATATGCATTACAACATGTCCATACCTCTCATTTTCATGCATAAAAAAGTACCTAAGTCAATGGACAGGTACAAATTTGTGCAACCATAACCTCATAACTAGCTCACATATATAATTCGTTTACCTCTCTTATGAGGTCTATCAATATTCCAAAGGAATCTTCTTTAATTGTCTTGCTAGATTGTTTGAGCAACATTCTCAATCATTACAAATCAGTTAAACTGACCTTACACATTTTCTATCAGTTCTCTAGACATGAGGACTTATTCTTACAGGATATTAGGCCTTTTATTTGTGCAGTGATTAATACTGCCAAGGATTCCATCAATTCATACTAAACTCCTTTAACCACAAGGAATTTCCTGTAAGGGTCTTAGCCCTTACCAAACAGGGCTAGGGTTTTATCAGCCCATACTTACAGGAAACATTACAACTAGTAGCTTATTCATTTGGTAGACTGATACAATCCTATAGTAGGATTCTTCTATTTGTTCCCCTTTTTCACTTAGGTCTTGCTATTAATCCTTATTGGCATATTCCTATTCTAGTAGGGGTAGCTATCATTTTGATAAAGGAACATCATAATACCTTTGTTGTAATCCAACAAGGATTTCCAAAATACAATTTCAATCTATAGTCCTTCTCTTCAAGGAACTCGTGTAGATAATAAACAAGCTCTTAAACACAAAGCACTCTTTTAAGAATAATCATCTCTAGCCTTAATATATGAGCACTGAGACTGATCACTGACCCATCCAGGCCTAGTGTTGTAACCTTCTCTAATAGATAGGGTAGGGTAGGGTTCCCTCCCCCTTAAAAGTTCTCTAATAATTTTTATTCGACTCTTTCATGATCCCAAGTAGGCCAAGTGTCGTAACTTTCACTGATATCACTTTGTAACACACCCAACCCCCTAAGTACCCTTTTAAGAGGTGGGGTATTAAATTTTGGCTTTTTTTTTTAACCTCTTTGAATCTTTTCAAAAAGGGGCATAATCGTCTTCTTCTCACAGAGAGTTTTCCAATGACTGTAAGTTTTCTCAAAATGGATTTCTAGATCAAAAGTTATGACCCTTTGAAGTTTTTGGGCCTTTATTGACCAAATGCATCCGTACTTCGACATGGCATCCAATTGAATCCACGTCATTGTTCCCATCTGATGTGGCGATGGTGTGTCCTTCCTATAAGGCATGGTGTTTGACTGGGCATCAACGTGGCACTTGCCACATGGTCATCGAACCTTTAGTTCACCAACTCTCAACCATTTTTACTATTTGTATAGCCCAAGAGGCCTGATTCGAGATGAGTTGGCGCCCAGGGTATGTATCCCCATCATATGGTGCCACATATTTTTGGCACATTGGTTGGGAGACGTTATAAAACGTCATGATGGGTCGTCAAACCATCGTCCCACCGGGAGGGCCTGATTAAACATTATTCCATGACGTTCGATATGTTATGCATTGGTGCCCTGGACACATGGTCCTATTGCACGCCTCCATTGGTCATTTAATGAAATCATGACACATAGCCACCAGGTACCAGACTACCAGATCCTCTAACTTCACCAACCATTGAAACATCTTCAGAAGCCAGGGGTCTGATTGACCATCTTGACTAAAATCGATGATGGAGGTTGACTCTTAACTCGATGGTTCTAGTTCTTCATGCCTGTTCAAAGGTTTAGGTCCAATCAAGGCGTCAACACCTACCCTTGGTCCTAGTGCAGCATGTGGCCACTGGGGCATCGGGCACCGGATGTCCCAAACTGTCCAGGTAAAAAATATCCCTGATGGTCTAGGTTTCGATTGAATCCTCTTGACTCAGATCAATGGTGGAGGTCTATCCTCCTTAGATCCAAGGATCAAGATATAACAACAATACCCTAAGGGTACTCGTACTCTATTGGACCCACATCCGAATCCTCAACGAATCTCCTGCTGCCATGTGGCATGGCTCGTGGTGACATGTGGCATGAAACATGGAACACATATCCCTTGGCACATGGCACTCATTTCCCCGCGGATCCTAGTACAAGTCTGCCAAATTTGTGTGAAATGTAGCACCACTATTGGGTGACATGTGGCTCTCCAACATTATGACACATGGAAAACTTGTTGGGTGTCATGTCATCGCCGGGCACTGGATATTGAGGATGTTCCGGGAAAGTTCTTAGTTTGAGGTCTCAGTGCCGGTGATTACGACGAGATTAGTTAAACTAATCTAGAGATTACAAGATCACTAATCAAATTTATCACGGGGTTATGACTCTCAAACCATACTATGAGATATACGGTGGATATTTGTTCACTATTAGATCCAACAACTCATATCTAATGACCATAATTTCTCCTCGGAGCCTTCTCATCAGAGTACCTTAACCAAGGCTACTCTAATGACCCTACTACGATTGATAGTTCAGATCCCTTAGATCATTCTTCAACAGATCAACGGTTCCAACCTTCTCTTAGAGTTCCTCTTTTCAAAATGTTTCCTCTTAGGAATACTATGAATAGTAATCCTCCGATGAACGGTCGAGATGCCTCCACCCTTCAAATATGATGTCTAATATTTAAGGCAGAGATTTGAGGCCCTTCAGGTCCTACGGGGCCCCTTTCTCGCTCCATTAACCAATTGTATATTGTCACGTGTCCATCCCTGTGACACACTAGTAGTTGCACTGGAACCCCTCCTCAACATGACGTCACCATGACGCTACTCTCCCTTTACCTCATTCCAATAGGACCAGGATGATCTACAACTGAGACCATTCCTAGGTTGTCCTCCAATGGATGGCCCTGATTGTCCCTCAGACTCCCCATTTTGGACTGCCTCCACCTCAACATCCAAGGTTATTCTAACCATGGAACCCTGTCTGGATTAACTACGATGGATCTAAAGGTCCATCATCTCCCACAATTACTCTATGATAGATCAACGACCAGTGTTCACTCTCGGAGGTCTACTGGTTGAAGTCCTTTATCAACCTTGTGCACAAGCACTCCAACAGTTCGACCTCCAAAATTCTTATAGTCAAGATTGATGGTTGCGAGATCATCCTGACCACTCAATGATGGATACAATGGCCCTCGTTGACTCAGGTACACCCTCCCTATAGGCCCTACAACCCACTTTGATGGAGGGTTAGGATCTCTCCACCCCGCCATATCGATGATCGATACATGTTCTCGCCTCTTACCATCTAACAGTAGAGAACCATCCCGATTTATAGTTCAGATATATTTTCAGAGTCCCTTATCGACCCTTCTCTTGGTCACTTTGAAATTATGCCCTTTGATGAATGGCTAGGATCTATACGTAGGGACAAATCAATGACTACGATTCTGTCAAGTTTAGAAAAAGGATTTACATAATTTTTATTAGTCAAAAATTGGACTTAATAGTTCAGGGATTTCTATCAAGTAATTTATAAGGCTTACTAGGCCTTCAAGATATCTATAGTGCTCTTCCAAACCAACCAAGGCATTTCCTCTTGGATTTTATCATCCATCTCTTAATTTATCTCCCTGGATTCCTCTCACAGGAAATAGATTGCAACAAATAATCTATTGCATATGTAAGAGGCTTATTCACTGGTTTACTTTCTTTATTTTAGGAATGATACAATGTATTCATGTTCATATATTCTATACACAGAAAAATCTATTCAGATACATTATCATGAAAGCATATTGGCTTCCAAAGGGGACAAAGACAAATCCATAATACTTATATACACAATTACAAGAACATTACAGGCATAAATCCTTTACCTTCAATTAAACTACTCAGAGTAAGAAATACTTATCTTTTTCAAGTTGTTTCTAGCCAACCGACTGTGGATGTTCACCTGTCAACCCAACCATATGATCTACATGCTCAGTCACTTCGGAAACAAGCCACCCCCATGCCAAGCCACGATACCACGAGGGAATCTCTCTCTCTCTGGTTTTCAGCAATTTGTGAAGGACATTATCCTTCATACCACTCTTGGTAGAGATATTCTCACACCCACTTAGCTAAGTACTTAATGAGGTTTGTAATATACCTTCCTGGTATCAAGATCAAAACCTTCCCAGCTCAGGTTGGGTCTATGGATTTTCCCATCTAATATTTAGAGCTCCAACTTTTTTGTTGTTACTGTATTTTTACACAGTCTATCCTATTTCTCACATCCAAAATCTCATTAGTTCTTTGTGTCTTCCAATGTTTCTTTTCTGGTCTCTTATTTACCCTCATGTGCTTCTCTTTCATGCATCATTAGGGAAGGTTCTCGACATGTCCCCTTCCTTTTGTCAGAAAGAACCCATGTGTCAATCTAATATGTAGAAATGGTACCATGTGGTACCTTTGGTTGACAATTTTAGTTGTCCTAGCCTGATCTCTCATGCTTGGATTTATTTGGGGTATTTGGTTTCCCAACTACCATCCTTCCTCATTAAATGATTTACCTTGAAATTAGGGCTAAGGAAAATAATCTGAATATCAAATATTATCATCAAGGAGGTTTGGGCCATCTTTAGCATGATGAACCCCTCTATTGGTTTCCTCACCCTTTCCTCTAGTGGTATCATGGTCAGTACTCAAGGCTTCACCCCCATAGTCAGCTGTTGGAAATATTAATTAAAATAACAATACATTTACATTGTTCTCATGCCATGCCATGAAATGGAAATAATTAACTATGATTTATTACATATAATTAGGGGTTCAGGAAAGGGGTGTTACAATCGTACACCATAAAATGATGTACTGAGAGTTCTAGGGATCATAACAGTGTGTCCATCCTATTGGAGATGCAAGGGATCCATCAAGAATGAGAGCACAATGATTTTGGAGAGGATAGGAGGTGTGTGTGTGTTGAACAAGGACAAGGTGTAATGTTAAAAAAAGAGAGGAGGCATGGAAAGAGATTGTCAATAAATTTAGATGATGATGAATTGAAAAAATAGATATGAAAATAGAGAGGACAAAGAAGCAAGAAAAAAAGATAACAATGAAGATTAGAATGTGGAGAGAGCTAGCAAGGGGTTGATGCAAAGTGAGTGTATGATGAAACAAATGGTTTTTCATAGGTCTATGTGAAAAAGAGAGGTTGACATAAGGCATTGATAGACATATGTGAGATTTACCCCATGGGATCATCGAGTTGGCCGTCCTGTGAGATGAAGTGACCCATGTGGTACTATGATACCTAATCTATGGGGAGAATTTTAAAAGGATTTCTAACTGAACCTAAAAAGAGAATGTGTTAGGGAATTCTACTATGGGCACTAGATATGAGCTGATATAACATATTTAGTGTGTGTGATAGTGTGTCTCATGAAAAATCTAGATGGAGTCTCAATCTCCTATAGTGGGAACTAAAACAGCCTTGAAATGTAGAGGTTTGGGCTATGTGAAGTAGTTATGGAGTGTTTGACCATGGAAGATACCAGTTTTTTATGTGTCTAGATGATAAATAAGGAATGGTTTGAAAGGGTGATAGAGATGTGGCATCTATGTTGTGTACTAATTTGTTGCTGCTACAATAAACCTCTATATATCTAAGAGAAATGTCATGGTGAACTAATGAATATACATGCTGATGCTGCTTGGAAGAGGAGCTTGGTTGAGAGAATGTCCCAAAGAGGGAATCTTAGTTGGCCAGGGTGTTGAAGTGTTGTTTTGTGTTGTAGAATGTAGTGAGACAACTAGTGAAGGCAGGAGGGGAGGTAGGATTGGATTGTAATGAAAATAGAGAGATGGTAGTGGGGAAAAACATAGGATGGGAGTGAATGAGGAAAACATAGTTCTTTAGTTTGGGTAACTACTAGGGTAGAATAAGTGTTCAACCGATGTGTGGAGTTTGGGTTGTTGAATAAGGGAGGAGGAACGACTATAAGAGATCAACATTTGCGTAATTTGAGTTGTTGGGCGGTAGTAGTAGGTTCAAGAGGTTTTCTAGAAGAGGTGAGTTAATACTTATTACCATCCTTGCAACGTTGGTAGGTACTTTGAAAAGAATCATAAAGGGAATTATGTTGGTGTTTATAGGGAATACCAAGGACTAAATTGCAATAGTCAAGTGGATAAATATCACATTCATTGATGTCATGAAAAGGAACAATGGAAATGGTGGTTGCATAAGTTTTTTTAATGATGAGGTGAGGTCCATCCTGCTACACCCATCCAAGATGGTATGGTGATGGGTGGGGACTATTGGGAAACTTAAGGTGTTCAATGAGGGATTTGGAGATAATATTTTTTTGACTTTCGCTATCGAGAATGATGGTGGCTAGTTGATATTTCACTTGACAATTGTGAGTGAAGAGACTAATTCGTGAGTGTTGTGGAGGTGTTCGAGTCATTAAAAGGAGGGACGGGCATACAATGTGATGGTTTGAAAGTGGGATGATTTATGGTTGAGAATAAGAGGCCAAATCTAGAGGGGAGTCATCAAGCTTGAAGGAAGTGTCTTATATGTATATTACTTTGTATAAGGCTTGGAAATTTGGAATCTTCATTTTGAGGTGTCATGAGTATATGTCTTGTGATAGGGAACCAAAAAGGGGATGGGGAGTATGTTCTTGGTCCAAGGAGAGGGGTAGAAGTGGGACATTGGGAGAGGTGAAGTGGGAGGAATATATGACTATGTATAAGGGGATGATAAGCATAGGTGTTGGGTAGGGTTAGGGTTGGCCTTGGTTGGGATACTTAGAAAATGGGTGGGGGAATTTATCAAACTCTTTTTCAATAGAAAGTGCATGCATAAAAGATTTATCAAACTTTAGTTCAATAGCAATGGCATGCATAAAATCTTGATCTAGGGTGTGGCTTTCAAAAAGAGTTTCTTCATTACAAAATACATACAATAAGCCAAAATTAAACTCAATTAGAAATGCCTCTTTGGAATCTTGGATTTGGATATGAACTTGGAGTTTGGTGAAGACCTTGATGTGTTGCTGCAAAGTCTGTCCCAAGGCTTTGCGAAGATACAACTAGTGGGACCAGAGAGTGGAGAGGTATCCAGGAGGGTAAAATCATTGCCTTAAATCTTGATAAAATGCATACCATGCGGTTACTAAGGTGTCAACAAGTAGAAAACTAGTTATGGTTGAGATCAACATACAATTCAATGGAAGGTAAATGGGTTTTCCACCATGCTAGAGAAATACCTTCTAGTTGATTTCCCCACAAGAAACATGAATTGTTCTTCCATCATTGTTGGGAATGTTTGGAAGCAAGACATGAAAATATGGATCCAAGAATCAAATATTTCTTCATGCATCTTGCCATTGTATTTGGGTTGTTGAATTATGGTGGCAACCAAGAAAACTAAAGGAGATGCCCTAGATGTTTGACTTATCACTTCAGTGAGGGTGCTAACCAGCTATTGGGAAATGATATTGAGGTTGGAGTCTTCTTCGTCAAAGGAGTGATCCTTGCATGGTGCCATCTGGATTGAAGAGTGAGTGGTATGAAAGAGTGCTAGAGATAGATTTGACTGGTGACTAGCTAGGGCACAATGTTGATACTTAAGAGTGCCTACAAAATGATGTGGTGGGATGGAAGACTATGGAATAACCTATAATGTTGAGTGGTTCAATGATATAAATTTAAAATCCATGGTCTTGAGACTATTTCACTGAGTAAGGAGAACGAATCTCCAAAAAATATTTGCAAGCAGATTTTTGTAGGGATGTAGGTCTAAACTTGAGGAACCCAACTAGCGAAAGTTTTATAGGTGACGAGAGAACCTTAAGGAACTACAAACAAGAGAGGAAGTTGTTGAGGTGTAGTGAGGACCTTAAGGAACCCAATTGATTGAGACAATTGTACTTGTTGTTGTGGTTTAGGGTGTGCCTTAAGGAACCCAATTAATTGAGACAATTGTACTTGTTGTTGGGGTGTAGGGTGTACCTTAAGGAACCCAACTAGTAACAAATGTTTGGGTGAAGGGTGGACCTTATGGAACCAAAAATTATAGAAGGAGTTGGTGGGGTGTAAGGTGGACCTTGAGGAACCCAATTTATTCAAACAAAAATGTTGTTGGGGCATACAATAGACCTTGAGAAACCTAACTAGCAAAAATAAAACATTTTTTTTGAAGCAGTAAGACTAGACTGACTACTTTGATACCCACTGATATGGAACAATGAAGGAATAATGAATGAAAGTTCAAGTTCATTTGTTAGGGACCTAACCTACCTAGCCCCTCATGTAGGTAGAATAATATGTTTTCCATGTAATAAAGGTCGACATTGGTTTATAAGGCCTATTTAATCAATGTGAACAAGTCAATGTAAGAAGACCTAATAGAAGCTTCCACTTCTAGAAATATATTCCACTAGAACGTTCTTTAGAAGATAGAATTAGTATAAATGAGTAGGAGGCATGGGAAGTTTTTTTATTGAGAATTATTGTAATAGAGCGTTTCTCTGCTGGAGGTTTCCCCCTCGAAGAGGAAAGTGAACATTGTTTCCTATCAATAAATGTATTATTTTGGTGTTGTGGTTTCATATATTGTGTTGTTTCTTTGTTATTCTTTGCAATATTTCTATTTTCTGCTATTATAATAGATATGCTACCTTACAAGTGGTATCAGAGCACTTTCCTTGGCAGAAATTGTGGGTTAAATTTTTTCAGGGTAGAGACGTATTCTGGCATCTTAAAACTACATAGATCTATCATTTAGTGAATAAATCCACGGTTGGGGAAGCACAGATGCAGAAGATACAAGAGGTACTTAAGCGCACATTTTTGGCCACCCTTGTAACCCCTATTGGTACCCCTTCGAGTGGTAGTGCATTAGACAAAACATGTATATGGACTGGCCTAGGTATCTTGAAATCCTCCATAAATCAACCGATAGGCCGCTTGACTACTATAGTTCCACTGAGAACAACACTCGGGAAGATACTCTATAGTACCTGGGTAATCTAGTAGTACGACTAAGGGTATGATCTAGCCTCCTTAGTTGGTGTCCTAATATATTGGGCTTAGTACTATTGTTCAACCCAACATGTATATCAGAGAGCTATAACATAGGGAAACCCTCGTTTGTAGAAACCATCAACACCCTAACCCTTGGGACAAAAACATAGCAGAAAAGGAATAGACAAGATATATTGTCGTGCAACCTTTCCTTCTACATTTAGGTTGAAAAATTCCTACACATTTCTTCCTATTAAGAATTTGGCTAACACCCTTATTTGGGACCCATCCCATTGAATTCCTCTGCTCACCTTGATCATAGTGGTACCTTCCATTTTTAATATTTTTTTTCAATGGAACTGACCCCCTTCCTGGTGCTCTTATTTTCCACCTCTCCCATTATATTCCCCTTTTTTCCCTGATCGTCATGGTACCTACCACTTACAAGTCCTCCTTTTATGTGGTCCCACCCACCCATTTCCCCTTACAAGAACCCCTCATATTCAAATGGCCACCACTCGCAACCAAGACCTGCAATCATCCATCACTCATACCAAGGGGTCCATCCAACAACTGAATTCTGATCTTTCTTTCACTAGTTCTCACACTGCAAAATTTGAGACTCAAGTCCAACAACAATTTGATGTCATGGATGAGAAATTCATGAGCAAATTTTCCACCCTCCAGTCTGTTGTAAACCATTTGTTGAACCACCCCTAGGGACCTTCCTCCTTGAAACAACCGTATCACGTAGATGGTGTTGATTCATCCCATTATATGATATTTCAATCCAACTCCTTTCATCATGACCCTCGTCTTCCCAGAGTTGAGGTCAATAAGTTTGATGGCTCTGAACCCACGAGATAGGTCACTTAAATGGATCATTATTTCTATTTGCATGACATTACCGATGAGTTCACCAAACTTCATTATGTTGTTCTCTATCTAGATCATGAATTCTAGCAATGGTGGAAATGGCATAAGAATGCACTCCAGGGGTATGTTGCATGGACCCAGTTTTTTGCAGAGCTCAGTGAAAGTTTTGACACCGACACCCACTATTTAGGTCATTTGACCAAGTTGAAACAGTCAGGCACAATTGAATACTTTATAACTAACTTTGAGCATTTTGCCTTCAAAATGGAGGGCATGACAAATGCGTTCTTCCAATAATGATTTATCAGTGGCCTAAAAGATGAAATATGATCCTAGGTCCTCATGGCTCACCCTCAGACTTGGTTGGAAGCTACTAAACATTCCAAAGAATCCCAACAAGTTTTTTTTCCCTTAACAAAAAACTATCTTTTCTTTCTCTCCCTCGACCCACCCATCCTACCCCCCTGCCACTCCCCTCAAGGTCTAGAAATTAACTCAAGCCGAAATGGCTAAGCGCCAACTCAAGAGTCTTTTCTATAATTATGGTGAAAAATATTTTCCCAGGCACACATGTAATGAACAAAATTTTTTTATGGCCACTTTAGAGGGTGTTGTTGAAGAAGAAGTTGGTGTTTCCCATATTAAAGAGCTACCTCCTCCTGATGCTACTACTGAGCCAACTGACCCACCAGAAGTTGAACCACTAATTTCATTGCATGCCCTCACTGGCTTCTCTTCTCCCCAAACCATCAAGCTCATTGGCTATATTAAGCATCAGGAAGTCATCATCTTGGTTGACAGTGGAAGCACCCATAATTTTATTCACAGCCACATTTCCCAGGAAACCAATTGTTATATTCGTGCTATCAATTTTTTTTAAATCATGATAGCCAATGGAAGTTCCATGAAATATGGTGAGCATTGTGAAAATGGACGTCTTCAAATTGGACAGTACCGCATGAAATATAATATGTTTTCCATTGACATGGGCAGTTGTGACATTGTGCTAGGTGTTGAATGGTTATGCACTCTGGGCCCCATTCTCATGGATTTTAAGGAATTAAACATGAAAATCCACTAGGAGGGACAACAATATCTTTTCCAAGGAATCACAATAGGTTCTCTTGAGATAATCAGTTCCCATCGAATGGAAAAGGTTATAAATAAAGGGAATTCAGGTATTATTTCCCAACTCCATTCTATTCAAGCAATTGAGACACCCTCCATGCACCTTGACCTCCAATCTATCATATCCAAACACCAAGTAGTTTTTTCTACTCCTTAGAGACTTCCATCTTCCTGTGGTGTTTATGATCATTCCATTCCCCTTGTCTCTAGCAATCTTCCTCCCAATGTTCTCCCTTATCGTCATCCCTTTTCCCAGAAGAATGAAATTGAAAAAATCATGTAGGATTTGCTCGAAGTAGGTGTTATCCATCCTAGTACCAACCCTTATTATTCTCCTGTGGTAATGGTACTCAAGAAATAAGGTATTTGGCACATGTTCCCCGACTTTCGTTCCCTCAATAAACTCACCATCAAAGAAACGTTTTCCATTCCTATCATTTATTATCTCTTGGATGAAATCAATAATGCTCAATACTTTACTAAACTTGATCCTTGTTCTGGCTACCACCAAATACGTATGAAAGAAGCAGACATTCCCAAGAATGCCTTTAGAACTCATGAGGGTCACTATGAGTTCTTGGTCATGCCCTTTGACCTATGTAGTGCCCCCTCCACCTTCCAAAGTCTCATGAATCACATCTTCCATCCTTTTCTCCGTCATTTTGTCTTAGTTTTACTTGATGATATTCTCATCTATAGTAAAACTTGGACATCCCATCTCTCCCATGTGGATCAATTTCTCCATCTACTCTCTTAGCACTAACTTTTCCTCAAACAATCTAAATGTGCCTTTAGCACCTTAGAAGTGGAGTACCTGGGTCATATTGTTGGCAAGGACAATGTACGGGTGGATCCTAAGAAAATTGAATCTATGCAGGAAAAATTGCAACACCTCTCACCACTCTTCTAAAAAAGAATTCCTTCACTTGGACTCCAACAACTAGTCAATCCTTCCACACCTTGAAAAAATCTATGTGCACGACTTCGGTCCTAGCACTTCCCGACTTCACCAAGAGTTTTGTCTTGGAATGTGATGCTTCAGCAAAAGGAATTGGGGCGATCCTCATGCAATATGGTCGGACTTTGTCCTTCACCAACAAACAACTTTCAGACATATATTTGGGCCAATCAATCTATGAAAAGGAAATGTTGGCTATTAAGCATGTCGTGGATCTGTGGTGTCCTTATCTATTGGGGCAATGCTTCCAAATTAAAATTGATCACCAGTGCCTCAAGTATTTTTCGAAACAAAGAGTTTCGTCCTCGGAGCAACAAAAATGGGTAACCAAGATATTTGGCTATGATTATGAGATCATTTAAAATAAGGTAAAATAAATTGTGTTTGTTGATGCTCTTTTCATAAAATATGAAGAAGAAGGGTCCCTCTTTTCCCTCTCCTTCATTGTAATCGATTGGATCCAAGTTGCTCACTAGGAATGGTTGCAAGATCCCAAAATCTCTCACCTGAGCCAACAATTGCAAACATATTCTCCAACTTCTCCAGGGTACTCTTGGCACAATAATGAGTTTCGCTAAAAAGGCCGTCTATATTTAAGTAAACATTCACAACTTAAATTTACGGTGATTTTTGAGCTTCATGCCTCACCTATTGTTGGGCATTTAGGTTTTACCAAAACCTATGAAAGGGTCAAACGTTATTTTTTTGGGGATGGTATGAAACAAGATGTCTGCACCTTTGTGGTTAAATGTGATGTTTGTCAATGCAACAAGGGAGAAATAGTCAAAGTCCCTGACACACTCCAACCCCTTTGAATTGCCCCTTCTATTTGGCAGGATATTTATATGGATTTCATTATGGGCCTACCTAAATCTGACAATAAGATAATCATCATGATGGTGGTTGATCGTCTTTTCCAAATATGCTCATTTCTGTGCTTTGCAACATCTCTTCATTGCATCCACAATGACTCAAGTTTTCATGGATAATATCTTCAAACTTCATGGCATGTCACATTCTATTGTCTCTGACAGGGATCCCACATTCACCAACAATTTTTGGCAAGAATTGTTTAAGCTCCAAGTCAACCAATTACATCTTAGCACTGCATATCATCCCCACACTGATGGCCAAACTAAAATTGTCAACAAGTGTTTGGAAACATATTTAAGGTGTTTCACATCTGACCTCCATCATCAGTGGGATCAATGATTACCACTAGCTAAATGGTGGTACAACACATCTTACCATACATCTACTCGCATAACTCCTTTTGAGGAAGTATATGGACAAAATCATCATCATTTCTCTCATACATGTCAGGTGTCTCTAAGGTTCAGGAGGTTGAAAAAAATCTTACAGTACATGAGGCCATTCTCCGTACCCTCAAAGAAAATTTGGTGATGGATGAAAATCGCATGAAGCAACAAGCTGATCAAGGTCATTCTGAACATCAATTTACTGAAGGGGACTAGGTGTTTCTTCATCTTCAACCTTATAAGAAGACTTAACTTAAAGATGAACATTGTTAGAATCTTGCTCCCAAATTTTAGGGTCCTTATGTCATTCTCAAGCATGTGGGGCCCGTCGCCTACCAATTAGCTCTACCTAGTGATTCTAAGATTTATCCTTTTTTTCATGCCTCATGCTTAAAGAAGGTGATTGGAACTAAGTTCCAAACTCAAACATGTCTCCCTGATTTGGATGAAGAAGGTTCCATTTGGTTACAACACCAAGCAGTCTTAGAGTAGCGTGAATGTCGTCTTCGTCAGCGCACCATCGAAGAAGTGTTAGTGTAGTGGAGAGATACAAATCCATAAGATGCCACCTCAGAGCCTGCTACCATTCTCCAACAATTTCCTCATCTCAAGCCTTGAGGGCAAGGGCGTTTTTCAAGGGGGAAGGCATGTTAGGAACCTAACCTCCCTAATCCCTCATGTAGGTAGAATAATATATTTTCCATGTAATAAAGGCCGACATTAGTTTATAAGGATTATTTAATAAATGTGAACAAGTCAATGTAGTAATACCTAATAGAATCTTCCGCTTCTAGAAATATCTTCTTCTAGAAGGTTCTTTAGAAGATATAATTAGTATAAATAAGAGTAGGAGGCATGAGAAGTTTTTGTCTTGAGAATTATTGTAATAGAGCGTTGCTCTACTGGAGGTTTCCCCCTAGAAGAGGCAAGTGAACATTGTTTCATATCATTAAAGGTATTATTTTGGCATTGTGATTTCATATATTGTGTTGTTCCGCTGTTATTATCTGCAGTATTTTTGTTTTCTACCATTATAATAGATCTGGCACTTTACATCATCTACAGTAGAAAATTAAAGATAATGAAAAATAATACCCTAAATATATAATCTCATATTATAATGCCTTTGTTTGTAATGATGAGGTGCAATCCTTTTATAGATTTACATAGCTTCAAGTCTTTATTGCTGTAAAAAAAAAAAAAAAAAACTAATATAAGAATGCATATAGCTCAAATTTGTTTATTTATTTAAATGCATACATATTTAGCATGATGCTGGAAAGAGATGCCTCCTAACATGATGATCAATCTCCAGCCTACTATGCAGCATTGAATGCTGCGACAGGTGGATTATAGGTCATCGGATCTGAAAGAAATTTAGATCCGATGACCTATAATCCACCTGCCACAACATTCAATGTTGCATAGCAAGTTGGATATTGACCACCTCCTAACACACTACTAACCAAAAACATACAACTCAATGTTAAGTTGCACAAAAATCCATGAAACTAACTACTTGTGTGGGTCATTGCACCAACTCAATGTCGAGTTGCACAAAAATACAAGAAACTAACTACTTGTGTGGGCCATTGCACCCTCTTGGATCGGATGCACTCTCCTCGGCTGGATGCAATTTTCATCACATAAATTCAAGGCTTATACTAATTAATATTTTAGGTTAGAGACTTTGCATTGTTTTTCCACATTGAAATTCCCTATCCTTTCGAGAAAAGATAGTAAGTACTTAGCTTCTAAGTTACTATGGGAGTGTAACCTTTATCACGTGAAATCCAATTATGTGCACTAAGTTAAGAAATATTTTAGAATAGATAAAGTGGACATGTATGTGTTTTCATTCAAAATATTTAATAATATTTAAGTCACAAGTTATTAGTACCTAATATTCCTTCACAAATGTTATTAAGACCTCAAAAATATGCACCACCTTCACAACACCGCCTTAACTGTCAAAAGACACATACATGCAATGCACACTGCACTTGTTGATAGGGAAATATAGATTAACAAAAGAGGAAAGGTTTGCACCTTGATAGATTTGATCCATCTTTGTGCATGATAGATCCAAAGTTAAAATGGATCTATGATGGTAGTTAAAACATTTCAAAGGATCAATCTTATATATATATATATATATATATATATATATATA
>ML805950.1:169188-181033 GCA_009831015.1 Picea engelmannii | reverse complement strand
CTATCGCAAGGATGATTGGAGCTAACTAGTTAAAAAAGTGGAGGCTCGAGTCTCTATCTGGATGAACATAATTTTTTCAAGAGGGGGTAGGCTTATTCTAATCAAATCGGTGCTGGAAGGTATTCCAATATACTGGAATTCTATAGCATATATTCCTAAGGGTATTCTGGATAAGATTTGCGAGCTAAGTTTCAAATATCTGTGGAAGGGGAATAACCCTCTTAATGGAGTCTATTTAGCCAATTGGAAAAACATTGCTTCCCCTAAGAAATTTTGGGGGTGGGATCTCAAATATATTCGTATTTTTTCTTGAGCCCTTACTGGTAAACATTTGTGGCAACTCACCCAATCCAATTCACTCTGGGTTTAGTTTATGAGCTCAAAATACATGTCAGGATCAAGTATTGTTGATTAATGGTTTTGTTCTGCAAACAAATCAACCAAAGGATCTGTAGTGTGGAAGTATTTGGTAGAAGCTTTTTCAGCTGGTGGGTCCTTGGAAAACTTGGAGAGTTGGTAATGGAAGGTAGATCAAACTCAAGTTGGATCCTTGGTTGGGCACTGAAAACAATGATAGGTTATCAGATTCCCTTCTAAACCATTTTCATAAGGCCAATCTGTTATTCTATTTGATGTAAGTGTGGAAGAACCACAGCCGAGGGGTAGAGTCAATGATTGGACTCAGTTGCGTTGGGCCTTACTGGAGGGTTGAAGGATGAATGGGACTCCTTCATTTCTCTTCTTTGTGAAAATTCCATTATTCTAGACAAGGAATCTAAGGATTCTTTGTGATGGTCGTTGAATCCTAAGGATGGGTCCTTCACCGCTAGACTCGGGTATAAATCCTAGTTCGATTCTAGACAATTATCGCCCCCATTCTGGTAGTGGAATCACTTGTTGAAGCTCAAAGCTCCTATTTGATGCAAGCTTACCTTTTGGCTAGCTCTGAAAAATAAGCTTTTATCTTGGGATAACTATACAAAGAGGGGTTAGATCATCCCAAATCATTGTGCTTTTTTCAAGGCAGATGACGAATCAATTCATCACTTATTTGATTCTTATCCTTATTCATGCCAAGTATAGACAATCATTAAATAAAATCTAGGGGCATGTTCAGAGTGGAACAGGGGAAGCCTTGAAGACTATACTAAGAGATGGCTTATGGATCGCTCGGTATCCATTTATGCTAGTCTTCTAGTATTTATGGTTTCAAACTTATGGTGGGCCCACAATGCTTCCATATTTAAAGACTCCTTCTTTCCCCCGGAAGTGACAACTTCTATTACGTTAAACCAAGCTACCGAGTTCAAAGAGGACCCCAAAGCCCCTAAGAAGAGATGCCCAGTCATGTCGGTTTTGGACTTCGGTATCCCTTGGGGATATTTCGATGGAGTTTCTCAAGGACATCCCTCGAGATGTGGGGTCGACATGGTTCTGTTCATCAATCAGTCTCATTATATTCATATCAAATATGCTTCCAGGGGTGGCACCAACAATCGAGCCGAGTTCATTGCATGATGGAATCTCCTGAATACTACTAAAGAAAAGGAAATCAACAAGCTACATATAATCGAGGACTCAAAACTGGTGATAGAATGGGCTCAAGGGAAATTAAAACATCAGATTGGCCCCGATCCTAAACGACATCAAGTTTCTTTACCGAGCTTTTGAGTGGTTGTCTTTCACTCATATTTTAAGGGAACTAAATTCCAAGGCTGATGAGTTATCCAAGGAATCTCTCGAGCTTCACAATGACACTTTTGCTTATTATGAATTTTTTGATGGAGTCAAAACAAAAACGATGGAATTCAGATTCTAGGTATTGCCCTGTATCTGCGTTTTTGGAAGGCAAAGCTCTTTTTCAATAACGATGCAGTTTAGATAAGTTTGGCTATGTATAGTTACATGCGACTTGTATATCAACACACTCTTATAGTTTCCCTATGGGAATGCCTCATAATTTTGTTCTTGAAAGGTGCCTTGTAAGGCCTCATGAAATATTGCAAATGTATTTCTTTTATGAATGGAAAGGATTTTTTTCTCTAGGGAAAACAAATAAGTTAATGTGGACATTGAAATATTTTATCTATGGATCACATTGAAATAAGTTTTTTGTTATCTCCATATTGATTATTAAAGGAATTACACATCTCCCCCATATTGAGAAGTAGAAGCACTTATCAACTGAATTTTTTTTTTTTTTAATTTCAATTACTTTATCTCTTTCTATAGGTATATAAGATTGATATTAAAAAGTTTTTTTTTTTTTTTTTCAATTACTTTCCCTCTTTTAATATCTATAAAAAGTTGATATAAAGTTATTTTACTTAAAGTGTATATGGAAATATTTTATTTATGATAGACATTGAAATATTTTTTTAAATGTCACTTGTCAACTCCATGTTAAGTACTAAAAGAATTACACATATCCCTTACATTGAATAATAGAAAACACCTTTTGACACAAATTGATCATTAAACTTATTAATATATAATATTTTTTAAATTTATAAAAATTACTCTTTATATATATTCTTTATATATATATATGGTACAATATATACATTCATGAATGATATGTTTTATAAAAAAAAATTAAATACGTTAAAGAAATAATTAAGATGAAGGTATTGAAAATTTGATTTTCATTGAGAAATAATTTTTAAATTTCAATTTACTATTTATGAAAGATATAGAAATTTAATTTATAGTGTAAAAGTATGTGGTTAAATTACATATCAAAACATAAATCTATATAAAAAGTATGGTAGTTATTTTTTTTGGTTTACCATTATTTTGAAATATTATATATATATATATATATATATATATATTGATTGATTGAAGGTAGTTATTAGTCCCTGTCGAAGGCATAAATGGACTATAGAAAGCGATAATTCATTGACTTCATATTAGTTTGTCTTTTGACTAAAAATATTTGCACAATCTCTATTGTTGGAACTAAAGAGCTAAAAACATTGATTTGTATATAATAAAAAATACCATATGTGTCATGATATGATTGGATAACAAATTGGAGGTCTTATTGCCAGCTTCGCTATTCCCAATGTTTTATATGTTAGCATATCCAAGTTTTTTTATCATCTATGGTATTTATGCATTTTTATTATTTTTATTAAAATGTTTAGATATCCAAAGTTTTGAGCATCGAGAGTCAGTTTTTTATTAGTTGACTTCATATTAGTTTGTCCTTTGACTAATTTTGTTTTTCATAGTCTCCATTGTTTGAACTATTGTTGTGATTATTATTATTTTATATTATTATAAAATAATATAATAATTATTTTTTGTACGTAAACATACCTGCCACACTATTTCTTAAATGTTTACACAGAGTGAGGCCCTTTGACGGTCCTGATAGACTTAAATGTTTACCTAACAGGCCTCACAGCCTTAAATGTTTACTTAACACGCCTCACAGCCTTAAATGTTTACTTAATAGGCCTGTTACAATACATTTTCCTTCGATTTTTTTTATACAATGTTGTCTGCAGTGAATATGGGCAATATTGTTCTTTGACGACATTAATAGTTCACTGGTTGATTTTTGCTAGTTGCTTGTTCACTGGTTTCACATTTGCCTGCTATTGTTGCTCTTGTTTTCCTATTTCTCTTATTGCAATTTTCACGCTTGGGATTCTGCAACTATAATTGGAACTGCACTTCTGTTGTTCCCCATTGACGGGTGGGTTTCAGTGCCATGTTTACCTTCCTATTCGTTGTTTTTTGTTTGCTATTTCCAGTTTTCAAGTGAAAAAATTCCATACTGGAAATGCCCGAGTCAAAATCCTCTTACAGAACATCTTTGCATGTGAGTGCAATGCAAAAAAAATATGAGGTGCAGTCTGAAAAAAATGCACCAAATGTATTGTTTTCAGGAACAAAAAATGTGAGGAGAAAATTTGATTTCATTTTTTATATGTCACTGTGACTGTGATGGAGGTGGCTTCTGTGTCGAAAATTGGCGTTCAGGAACAAGACCAAGAAAAAATTATAGTCTTGTTTCTCTAGTCGTAGTAGTCACATACAAAGATGTTCTACAAGAGGATTTTGAGCATTCCTAGTTTTGAAAATTCTTACCTGCAAACTGGAAAAAACAAACAACAAATAGGGATGAAACCATGGAAGTGAAACTTACCCATGAATGGGGAACAACAGAAGCACAGTTCCAATTGCAGATGTAGAATGCCAACCGTGAAAAATGCAACTTTCTAAAATGTTTACACAATGGGAGGCATTTGGAGGGTCCTCACAGCCTTAAATGTTTACCTGACAGGCCTCACAGCCTGAAATGTTTGCTTAGTAGGCATGTTACAATAAATTTTCCTCCGATCTTTTGATACAATCTTTTTTGTAGTGAATTTGGGAAATATTGTTCTTCACCGGCATTCCTGGCTGACTGGTTGATACTTGCTCATTGGTTCCCTGGATGTTGCTTATTTTTGTTTGATTCAAATTTACAGAGTTGAGGTCTTGTAGTTGTAGTTGAGCCTCTTGGTACTTGTTCACTGGTTTGTTGTTTGATGCTTGCTATTTTTTTCTTCAACTTTGCAAGGTTGGGGTCCTGCATCCATAGTTGGACCTGTTGTTGCAGTTTGTGGGCCAGGGGATCTTCTTTTGTCCTTCCCCATTCACTGGTGAGTCTCAGTGCCGTGGTTGAATTCCTATTCGTGTTGATGTTTGTTATTTGTAGTTTGCAAGTAAAAATTTTCAATACTGGGAATTCCTGAGCCAAAATCCTCTTGCAGAACATTTTCGTATGTGACTACTATGACCAGAGAAACATGAGTGTGATGTTGTCTTGGTTTTGTTCTTGAAATTCATTATTTTCCAGAGATCCCACCTCTGTCGCAACCATAGTGACATATTAAAAAATAGGAAAACACATTTTTTCCTCATATTTTTTGTTCTTGAAAACCATGTGTTTGGTGCATTTTTTTCATGTAGTTCCCTTCCAAAATGTATCATTCCCCTTTGAATGTCAATGTTGGGCTCATAAGCCACCTCTGTTGCAGCCATAGTAAGATATAAAAAAGGAAATCAAATGTTCTCCTCATTTTTTTTGTTCCTAGAAACGATACGTTTACCAGAGAAGCAAGAGTGTGATGTTGTCTTGTTCTTGTGTGAAAACAATACATTTGGTGCATTTGTTTCATTTTGTTCCCTTCCAAAATGTATTTTTCCCATTTTCATGTCAATGTTGGTCACATAATCCACCTCTGTTTCACCCATTGTGAGATATAAAAAAGGAAATCGAATGTTCTCCTCATATATTCTGTTCTTGAAAACCATACCTTTGAGTGCAACCCTAGCACTGAAACTGACTCGTCAATGCTGAACACCAGAAACACAGTTCCAATCGCAGATGCAGAATCCCAACGGTGCAAAATGAAACAACAGGGCCAACTGCGGATGCAAGACTTCAACCCTGCAAAGTTGAAGCAAACAAGAGCAAGCAACAAACAACAAACGTGTGAGTAAATTGGCGAGGCATTGTTTTGTGACTACTATCGGGCTACTGTTTTGTGACCAAATTCCAGAATAGAGGGAGTGGGCATGGCCACACACTGTTGTGGACTGAGGGTGTACCGGCCTATGGAAATGAAAACATCTCACAGATTGAGCAGTTTCTAGACAAATACATGATATGCAACACAAATCATTTGGATCCAGGGCTTGCCAAAGTTCATAGACATTATCATACAAGAAGCTCTAAAAAACAAAAAAATCACATTTCAGATACAACTTCCATGTGCCGCCAATAATAACAACAAGAATTGTAGAGCCAATTAGTTTGGATGACAATGTTCTCATTGAGAAATCTAAATCTTTGTTCGCATTTCTAGAACAAGGAGACTTTGACGACTTAATGAGCTTCCAAGACTTCTTGGTAGAGCTAAATCTAAGAGAAGATGAGTACATCCAATGCATACAATCTACACTTAAACAACCAACAATTTTCCTTAAATGAAAAATTTTGCATATACGGAACAACAGTTTCTCCAAGTACCAGCCAGTTATGTGGAATGCAAATACAGACACACAATATGTCCTCAATGCATATGCTACACCATCATATTGTGCCTCGTACATGGAAAAGGTTGAAAAATCTATGACAAGTGCATTCAGAAGAATACACAAAGAACATGAAAGAAATCATATTGATACTATGCAAATGATGCGTGCACTTGGAAATGCATTGCTTAATCTTCAACAAATATCTGCTCAACAAACAGTCAACGTTGCACTTTCCTTTCCCTTGGAATATGGTTCAAGGAAATGTGTCTTCACAAAAACATATCCACTTGAGAAACACAAATTGGAACATGGTTTTATAGTTGGGCCACCAAAAATACTATTAAAATAAAATAATATGAAAAATGTTGAAATAGATATAAACAACATTTATTTGTACTTGAACCAGAGTTTGTCGAGCTCCAACTATATTTCATAGCTGAGAATGTTTTTCCCATAGTTAATGTGTTTCTATGGCTTCATAATTATCAGACTAAGTGTTGTTATGTGAGGGATAAAAAAAAAATCTCCCTTTCTTTTTCCTCTTCTATACTTACTCATTTTTCCCTTTTCTTCTTCCCCTCTATTATCCGTTTATGGTTCTATACTTAGTCGTGTTTCTGTGCTCGCGGGTTCCTGAGGTGGCAAACTGACAAATCCTCATATTCATCTATATCTTCACATCAAGAGTCTGATCGGCCACCGTTCCTTTGCATACTTAGCCAATTTTATGGCCGTGGGTTTGCACGTAGGCGCTATCGAACTCTCATGCCCCGTGTTCGAGGTATACATCTTGCACCCAAAACTTCGGTGATCTACAATTCGACCCTGGACTCCTCGAACTCGCAAGCTAACTCTACCTACGATGACTCTGTCTGACCGACCCGCCTTTCCATACTTAGTCGAGTCTTCAAATTTTTGCGGGTTCACGAACTGTCAGGTTCACAAAAGTTTGAAAGCATTTTTCGCTCCCATCCATCCCTGCCACCTTGTGCTCTTCCCAATGCACATTAATTATGATTTTACTAGTGACAAATCACCAGGAAGGTTCAAAAATATTGGAATTAATAAGTGGAAATCTCGAGGAGATCTCCCATTAAAACACATTTATGGGCGAATATTATGGGATCTGATGATTTTTTTGTGTCCATCTTGAATTGGCATATTTTTTTGGTTATTTTAGTTTTTTTAAGGCATCATCATAGTAAGAATGCAATATTGTGCTAGCCCACTATCATCCACAAAGGTGTTGATGTCATGTCCCTCTTTAATACTGTGCATATATTACAGGTTATCATTTTTGAGAATATGCTTGCATATGGAAATGTTAACTCATATTTTCTCTATTGTCTATGCGTTTCAACAAACTTTGCGAGCCGAAAACACCCTTCAAATTGGAACATGGTATACATTTGGGCCACAAAAATACTATTAAAATAAAATAATATGACTAGTATTTGAATAACTATAGACAAACTCTCTTTGTACTTGAAACTGAGTTTGTCGAGGTACAACTATATTCCATAGTTGAGAATGTTTTTCCCATAGTTAATGTTTATGGCCGCGAGTTCCCATATTGGCGCTATTGAAATCTCATGCCCCATGTTCCGTGATATACATATTTCACCCAAAACTTTTTTGATCTACAATTCGGCCTCAGACTCCTCGAACTCACAAGCTTCACTCTACCTATGATGAGTCTGTCCTCATCCGTCTGACCACCCCGCCTTTCCATACTTAGTCGATTCTTAACCTCTTGTTGTCCCAGATTCACGGGTTCATGGACTCCCGGGTTCATAAAATTTTGAAATCATTTATCGCTCTCATCCATCCCTGCTACCTTCGCACACTTCCCAATGAAAATTACTTACGCTTTTAATTAGTGACTATTCACCACACGAGTTCAAAAAATTGGCATTAATAACCGAAAAGCTTGAGGACATCTCTGATTAAAATGCATTGAAGCAAGATCTACGGGAGATTATATTATCCTCCCCCAGTGTTCATTTTAAATACCATCAGGACACAATTACTGTCACATGTTTCAACACAAACAATTCTTCATCAAAGCATTATCTTTTCTCACAGGCACCCCAGATGCACTCCAGTCGCCTGGTATCGAATTGGAAGAGTTCAATATTATGGGATCTGAACTTTTTTTTTGTGGCTCTTGAACTCGGAAAAATTGTTGCTTAATTTAGTTTTTTTAAGGCATTATGCCTCGCCTTTCCATACTTAGTCGATTCTTCACCTCCCATTGTCACAGATTCGTGGGTTCTTGGGCTTCTAGGTTCACAAAAATTTCAAATCATTTTTCATGCCCTTCCCAATGCACATTAATCATGCCTTTATTAGTGACAACTCACCACACATATTCGAAAATATTGGCATTAATAGGCAAAAAGGTTGAGGACATCTCCCATTAAAACACATTAAACCAAGATTTATGAAAGATTGTATTATCATCCTCCATCGTTCATTTTAAATACTTATTCCCATTTCCCTCTATCATTGAAAACTTGGGCCTTAAGGTGCCTTCCTTGTAATGTTCCTAGTCATCCACATGTGAGACAACTTAGAGATGCCATTCAGGCCCAATTGAAAGATGAGGGAATGGTTTTATGTGACGTCGACTTTGAGAAAAAAAAAAATTTAGCCAACAGAAACTCATACAAAAAAAATTCAAGTATCTTATGATTGGTATTATCCTTGTATTCGATCCTTTGGTTGGTTGAAAAGAATGCCTAAAGATTTGTATGTTGAACTTATTTTTTTTGTTACTAGAAATTGGAAGGGACTTTCAAGTCACCTGCAAAATGCTCCTTTGTTGAAGTATATAGCTTCTTCCAACAACACAGATTTGGCAAGTGTATCAAATCCTGCAGACCACACCAGAATTTATCTTTCGTTAGAGGAGTCGCACATATCGTCACTTACAAAATGGTCTAGAATGTTCATAAGTGACGCCAAATATTACTCCATGCGTGAATATACTCAGAAGGAAATTATAAATTTGGATCCTCACGAATGTGAGAAACTGTATGAGTGGTTGAATCAACATCCTAAAATTATAGAAGTTTCTATGTCAAAGTTTGTTGAGCGACTTCTAGGTGTGGTAACAAAATTGACAAAAATTCAGCTTCTTTGGCAAATTTTGTTCACCGGCCTATGGATGTAGTAACAGACTCCACATACAATCAACTTTCTATCACTACTACACATTTTTTTCACTATTCCTATGCATATAATTGCATCTGGGTCGAAGAGATTTCCGCTCTTTACAAGAATATTCTCCTGGTAGTTGAAGGTGGGTATATAATCAGGGAGCGTGGCTCTCAAAWTTTTCTGATCCCTGCATCGACAAGTAACTGGGAAAAGTTAATGGGGAGGAATTATGGACTATGGAATTTGCAATGTTTTCTGAAGATTAATTTATACTACCACCTTCTGCAAGAAGTTTGACGTATTCAGGTAATGATTTGGTTTCTGAAGATCACCTTTTACTACCACCTTCATGTAATGATTTTGTTTCATTCTTTAGAAGAGACCTTGATGTAGTATATATTCCAGAGCTATTTCCACCGAATATAAATCTTCATGTTGTTTCTCTTGCTTTGAATAAGGAGAATGCATTTCTTCTATTGCAGTAGATCTGATATTTGAAAAAAAATTAAGTTGCTTGATGCTTGAAGTATTGACTTTTCTGGTTCAAATAAATCRTCATGGCCTCACCACAAGCGTTTCTCGAGTTGTTCATCAGGATCACAGGTCGATAAGCACATAGTGCCTTCCTATTCATAGAGTGCTTCCATCCYTAGCTTGCRTTTGCACATGTGATTTTATTGCTACCTTGTTTCTTTCTCTTGGTTGTGGATCCTTCTATCCCAACCAACATGATGGAAATAAACTAGCTCTAGGAAGTTTGATCGCTTCTAGGAATATGAGTTGACTATATATTAATTTCGGTTAACTTAAAAATGTTTATGTGTGCAACCTAATGTTAGACATATAAAATACAATTTCTTATTTTTTAAATATTAATAATGTATTTTTTTAACACATAACTGGTTGAAAAGTTTCAGGCATTGTCTGGGATTCACTTCCTTCAAGGATGTTAATTAATTAAACAATTAATATTTCTTGTGGAAATGCAATTGACCCGTCGTCGACTATGGCAATCACATTAACACTGCAATGCCAGATAATAAATTTTTGACATGCACCTAATGTCGAGGTCATCATCGCACAGGACACCCAACCTCTAAAGATTTCCGGACTCACAACAACATTGTGATTGTTGTGACAAAGCAAAACTAAAGTCGATGCTCTTTGCATGTCTGATAACCTTGCAGCCTAAGTGCTTTGACAATGACAAGACTACTTGTTCACCTCATTACCGCCCTGTATTCGATGGCATTGTTCCCATTTCCACCGTCAGTGTCAATGTCTGAAGCTGAAGCTATCTGGAGCCTAGAATCACCGCTAGTGTCGATTCCTAAAGCTGGAGCTACTTGGAGCCTGGGGTCATGACTTGATACACTTGAGATTAGTACCAGTAGTGATCAAAAGTTGATTGTATGTCGATTCTATTACTACATCCAGAGGTTTCTCAACAAACTTTGAGATATAAGTTGGTTGTCTGTCAAGTCTGTTACAACTTTGATATAAAAGGTTTTGTAATTTTAGAATGTTGATTCAACCACTCATACAGTTTCTCACCTTCGTGAGGATCCAAATTTATAATTTCCTTCTGAGTATATTCGGGCATGGAGTAATATTTGGCATCACTTATGAATATTCCAGACCATTTTGTGAGCCACGATATCTGCCACTCCTATGATGAAAGATATATTCTTGTGTGATCTGCAACATTTGATACAGTTGCCAAAACTATGTTGCTGGAAGAAGCTATATATTTCAACAAAGGATCATTTTGCAAGGAACGTCCCTTCCAATTTATAGCAATAAAACAAATAAATTCAACATACAAATCTTTAGGCATGCCTTTCAACGAAACAAATGATTGAATACAGGGAGAATACCAGTCACAAGATACTTGAATGTTTTGTCTCAACTTCTGTTGGCTAACATAATTTTTTTCCCCCAAAGCTTACATCACATAAAACCACTCCTTTGTCTTTGAATTGGGCCTGAATCACATCTATAAGTTGTCTCAGATGTGGATGACCAGGAACATTACAAGGAAGGCACCTTAAACCCAAAGTTTTCGATGATAGAGGGAAATTAACACTTAGCAAAGTATGGAATGTTGAATAAAAAAGCTAATGCAAGCAAACCATATCTAGAAGAGACAAACTATTCAAGAATTTGGGATAGATCTAGTTGGCATAACCCATGAAGTCCAAGACTCGAAATTGATATTCAACTCGTTGTTTTAACCAGGCAAGTATTTGATGATCAAGTCGAAATCTATAAAGATTGTCTACATTCTTTATTCTTGTACATATTTCCTTTTTTGGTCCGCGGGAGCCCCAATCGTAGTCATTATGGAAAACACATTTAAATTTCAAAGAATATGTGTTGAACTATTTCAAGAGAGTTATTTTGGGAAATAATCTCAACTATATTTTGTAACCCAGTTTATCTGAATATAAAATATTTGAGGTTTTTGTATGGTGTTTTCCAATGTTTAATATTGTTTTTTTTTTGTATTTTTTTTTAAAATTGACTCATTTTCCTGTACAACTATTGATAGATGAATTCACCCTCTTTCTACAAGAATTTAAGACGCTCTTTGATCTGTAGTTAAACATGCACGACAAACTTTTTTTTCCCCTTCCCAGCACTT
>ML805950.1:104764-169065 GCA_009831015.1 Picea engelmannii | reverse complement strand
TTCATATCCATCTATATCCTCACATCATGAGTCCGACCGACCATCATTCCTTTCCATACTTAGCCAATTTTATGGCCACGGTTTTCGGGGTTGGCACTATCGAGCTCTCCTGCCGCTTTTTCTGTGATATACATATTCCACCCAAAACTTCTATGATATACAATTCCACCCCGAACTCCTCGAACTCGAAATCTTCACTCTACCTAGGTTCACAAAAATTTCAAAGCATATATTGTTGCCTTCCATCCCCACTACCTTCGCTCCCTTCTCAATGTACATTAGTTATGGTTTTACTAGTGACAACTCAACACACTGGTATGAAACAATTGTAATTAACAAGAAAAAACCTTGAGGACATCTCCCATTAACATGCATTAAACCACCATTTACGGTACTCCGAACGAACGCCATTCCTTTCCATACTTACCCAATTTTTTCCCCATGTTCTGTGATATACATCTTGCACCCAAAAATTGTGTGATCTACAATTCCACCCCGAGCTCCTCCAACTCTCAATCTTCACTCTACCCTTGTTCACAAATTTTTTTAAATCATTTATCATTCCCTTCCATCCTCGCCACATTTGCACCCTTCCCAATGCACATTAATTATTCCATCCTCTAGATTGCACTTCCATTGTTTCATGACCTACAAACAACACCAGACCTCCACAATATACAAATTGACTGTCGGACTCCCACATCGTCCCTTCTTCCATGTTACACATTATGCATTCAAAAATTTTGAGCCATACAATTTGACCTTTGGGGCCTCACGTCTTTCAGGGAACCCTTGTCACCCTATTTTGGATCCTCAAGTTGGCAGGTTCATGAAATCTCTAATTCCTAGTCATTGTTTCCTGTGCCCACCACTTTCGTACTTCTTTCCAAATATCCAACAACAAAGGTTTAATGCTAAGATTTCATCATGCAAAAACCGTAAATATCATCATTAATAAGAAAAAGGCTCGAGGAGACAGTCACATTGACTATCCCTACACAACTTGTCCAGAAACATGTAGAAAATGTCTTTCCAGGTAATGGGATATCTATTACAAATTTCAATATATTAGCGAAAACGAGTCTGGCCTATCGTTTCCCTATTCCATACTTAGAAATTTTTTTGATTGTGGGTTCCCGGACTGGCGGGCTCAATATTGTGTTCCCAATGTTTCACGACTTGAAAATAGTGCCTGAATTTCCGTGATATAAAATTTGCCCGTTGGAATGCCCCATCATGCCCTCTTCTGTGTTACGCGTTTTGCGGTCAACACTTCTGAGACATGCAATTTGACCCTCAGACCCTCACCTCTACTGGTTATATCTTGTAACCCTATTTTGAAGCCTGGCTGATCGATTTCGATAATTATCCATTCCATTTCGATAATTATCCATTCCTTAATTGTTGTTCCCTGTCCCTACCACCTTCGTACTTCTTTCTGGATATGCAATTAGTAATATTTAATGCTAACAGTTCGTCATGCATGAACCATAAATATTTGCATTAATGAGCGAGAGGCTCGAGGAGATCTCCCAGAATTTCGCGATATCCAAATTGACTATTGGACTCCCACATAATCTTGTCTTCCGTGTTACACATTTTTCACTCAAAAGTTCCGAGACATACAATTTACGTCTCATGGGGAACCCTTGTCACCCTAATTTGAAGCCCATCCAACCGATTTCCATACTTTCACATTTCTTGGAATCTCTTTCGCGGATCCTCGGGTTGGCAGGTTCACAGAATCTCCAATTCCTAGTCACTGTTTCTTGTGCCCACCACCTCCGCACTTCTTTCAAAGTATGCAATGACCAAGGTTTAATGCTAACATTTCATCATGGAACAACACTACAGACCGTCATTAATAAGAAAAAGGCTTGATGAGACAGTCACATTGACTATCACTACACAACTTGCCTAGAAACATGCAGAAAAGATCTTGCCAGGTGATGGGATATCTATTACGAATTTCAATATATTAGTGAAAATGAGTCCGACCTACCGTTTCCCTATTCCATACTTAGCCACTTTTTCGATTGCAGTTTCCCAGAAATCACAATTGTGCTTCCAATGTTTTGTGGCCTGCAAATGGAACCAGGAGTTCCGCGATATACAAATTGACCTCTGGACTGTCCCATCATGCCCTCTTCCTTGTTATGCCTTTTGCACTCAAAACTTCTGAGACACACAATTTGACCGTCAGGCCCTCACCTCTCATCGTTATACCTTGTAACCCTATTTTGAAGCCCGACCAACCTCTTTCGATAATTAGTCATTCTTTAATTGCTCTTTCTCGTCCCCTCCACCTTCATACTTCTTTCTAAATATGCAATCAGTAAGCTTTGATGCTAACAATTCGTCATGTAGGAACCGTCAACATTTTCATTAATGAGTGAAACGCTCGAGGAGATCTCCCAGTAATATGCCTTAAACCAAGATATGCGAAGAGTTATATTATCCCTTTCGATCGTTCATCTCAAACAACATGGAATGTCTTTCATGGGTCGTCGCATTGGCACATTCATGGAATCTTCAATCCTTAATTGCTCTTTGTCGTACCCACCATCTTTGCACTTCTAAGTATGCACTTACTAGTATTTAATGCTAACAGGGCATCATGCAACAGTCGTCGAGATTGTCATTAATGAGTTAAAGGATCGAGGATATCTCCCATTCACATGCATTGGACCAAGATTTGCATAGATTTATATTATCCCTTCCAACTCTTCATTTCAAACATCGTCTCAAGAAAACGAACGTTCTCGTAAACTTATGGCAGCATCTCGACAACAGTTCTATGGAGATACAGTGAATATATTTAGGTGTGAGGACTAGAACTTCCAATGGTCCAGGGCATACTCTTACTATTAATCTCATTCTGCTCAGAACAAAGTGATTTGGACCTCTGGAATCGCTCGTGCAGGCCGTGTCCCTGAATTTTTTGACTATAAGGAGGTGGTCTCTTGGTGCACTGAAAAATATATTTCAAGCCAAAGAATTATTCCACTGCACGACCATTCTCTTGTTTCTTTGTCACCTTACGTCTTCCGTAAGATGTTAATATTGTTGGATCCAACATTGACCTTTTGAGGGAAAAACTACAAGCAATTCCTAGAAAAACATGATAACGGGTTGGACCTCTTACCCGAGTTCCTGGAAGACTTGACAACAATTCCTAAAGATATCACAAATTTGCAGGTTAGTTCCTTTAGAAATCCATTTTGGGAAATTGTCTAGTTGTTTACAAGAATAACGAGACAAGAATCCACGACAAGCATTTCCCGCATGGTTCTTTATATTGTGTATTTTACAGTCAAGGAACAATCCATTTTTTATTGGGGGAGGCTAATTTCCATTGAAATTTGTTCCCAATTATCACGATTCAAAGAAGAGAATAAATTTTATATGTCATCCTACTTGGTTTTCACGATAAGGCATTGTTGTCTGTTTCCAAAACTGTCTTTGTCCAAGAATATCAACTATGAATTCGACCCAATAACGTTCTGGTACCAGGCCTTGTGGAGGCATAAGGCCTCCCATTGTTTTTATGAGGTTTTTAATGACTTTGTATCGGTTTTCAAAGATTTATTGTTAGGAAAGGATGCTCCCTGGATGTCTGACCAGGAAACCAAGTTTTTGGAGAGGAAGAGGACACTTGAAAAAATGGAAAATTACAGTGTAATAATGTTTTTTGGCTCCAAGGAAAACCCTTCTTTCCTTCCATGTCACATCATGAACAAGATGTTTGTTACAAAAATAGCAAGGCATTACAACTACTGGTTGCATTTTTTCCATGGAAAGAGAAAAAAGCAAGACATTCCTTTGCCTTGGAAAGTCAGGGACTTCGTGTTCAGGAACATCACCAAGATTGACGAATTCGTAGGCCATTTCAACAAATTGAACCTAAGATATGCTGAAAGGATAAGAGGGTTCGACCCTAATGGGGTTTTTCTAGAACATTTACTAGCAGTTGGCTTTAGCATCTCTTTTATCCATACATGCCTGAACTAAGACATAGATAATGACGACAACACTCCTGATCCCAACGATGGCGACGTAGAGACATTGCAAAGCACAATTGAATTATACAGACAACAAGGAAAAGGCTCCAATGAGAAGAGTGTCCAGTCCCCAGATAACACTCCCAAGAGCATGACATCAAGGAACATCGCTCCAACAACCCACCCCAGTAAGAAAGCAATCCATAATTATTCAAACAAAGGAGGAGATAATAACCCTCCTCATGTAAAAATTGATAGTTCTCACAAGCTTCCCATGACGAAGAAGAGAAAAAACATTGTAGGGAAAGCGGAAGAGCCCGAAACTGAAAGTGAGAACATGCAACTTGAGACTGTTGTGGATGATGTGTTCCGCAAAGTTGATCATCCTGCAGACACGATGCACCATAATTCCACAATGGAAATAGTTGAGACCGACATTTTTGATGAAGATGAATCCTTCATATTCCAGAGCGTTGTTTTTTATATCGAATCTAAAAAATTAATTATTGAAAAGAGAGATGTAACAAAAAAGAAAGGGAAATCTCATTCAGAGATTAACCTTAGGAACATGCAGTCATCCAAAATCTCCCAACTTCACCGAGCAACTGCAGATGCTCTTGATGATTCCATTGGAGGAATTGAAGTAGAGAATGTCAGACTGAATGACCGAATCAAGGAATTGGAGGAAGCTTTGATTCCTACCCCATTGTTTGCCAATCCTTTAGCAAAAACCATGCCTGCCACCCCTACAACCAAGTTAAAAGGGTCCTCCAGCCTCCTCACATCCTGTAGAGGCTATGTGGAGAAGAATATAAAGAAAATAATGGAGCTAATTATTAAAGAATGGGAAACATCACAAAATATAGCTTCCTTTCGAATGAGGGCACATGCTTTGCACGAACATTTGCAGGTGGTTTTAAAAAATGAAGAACGTTTCTATCTAGAGATGGTGATCCCTTTTGATCTGAGAAGAAGACAAGAAGATATCCCCTCCCCAAACTAGATCAAACAATTAAAATCATGTTGGAAAGAGAAAGTTAAGAACCTACATCTCATTGTCGGATCATGTGAACAAGCTATATCATAGAAAGAAGAATTATTCAGGAACCTGACCAAAATAGATTTAGCCGTAAGTACCAACAAGGTTCAAGACCCAAACTCTTTGTCCTTAACCAAGCAATCCTTTGATGAACAAGTTGATATTTTAAAGGGGTTGTCTTTAGAAAAGTTTTACGACATCCTTGAATATGATCAAGATGACGTGGACAACTGGCTAGTGGACTATTCAGCACACAATGAAGAAATTGAACAGGCTCTGCATGGTATTTCTATCGATCTAAGGAAATTAGAAAATGAGTTTTTCAACATAAAAATTGAGGATGAAATCAACGTAGCCCTCATGAGAAGCTACATTGAATAATGGCTCCAAGGGAGAATCGACAAGCTCACCGATGAAGGGAAACAATTGGTTGGCACAATTCCAGTGGTCGTCGACGAGAGCAATAAAAAGGCATCAACAAACAAATATAAAAGGGAGAAATAGATACCATCACAGTAATTCTATATTGATCACATATTTCTTTCTTTACCAATCAAGTTATTCCACCTCTTTAAATAGAAATCTCTAACCAAAGACTGATAACTTCCAATTTCTTGTTTTTAGGTCTTCCTCTCTACCGTCGCCCACTTCTTCTTTCTACAGTCCTATTTCTTGTACTTTTTTCTTTTATCGTCTATGGGATCCCCAATCCCAGTCTATATGACAAACACATTTAAATTTCTACAAATATGTAACCGACATTATTAATTTTTGATCAATTTCAAAGAAAACTACTTCGGGAACAATCTCGATGGTGCCTTATTGGCTTGTTTTCAGAATGTTAAATTAGTTCTCTTTATGCATATCAATCATCTTCTTTTATTTTTATGTGCTGAGAAATTTTTATATTCAACTATGTTGGATGTCAGGAAATTGTGTTTATTAAGTTTGAATGTTTAATGTGTGTGATTCAAAAAAAAAAAAAACTACTACTATCCTTTTTTATCGCTTCAAGTCATTACGACGGAAATTTTCTAAGTCCCATATTTGAACTATACACGCTCCAAGACAAAAATTAAACATGCGTATCACATCTATAAAAAACGTAGTAGGATTGACATCCTCGTTAGGTTTCTGTTTCGGTGCTAACAGTTTAATCTGCATATTAACCCCATATTAATATAATATTATGATTAACTAATTCGGGAATTTGGGACTCCGGTTCTTTGGGGCTCCGGCCTTACTTCCACAGTGAAATTCTTCCCGGGTCATCTACCAACCCAATGTCTTATGGCTGGCGTGTGACACATTGGCACAAGTCATTTTCTGCATGGATACCACCTGTACTTCAAGTTGCTTCACATGTGTCCGTTGCTTCGGGCTTCTATTTCTCCTTCGGTCCTGCCATAGTAGTGCATTTATTCCCATTCCAACCCGGCAGAGACTACACTGCCATGCAACACTTATTAACATATTGATTTTTAAAAAGAAAAAAAGAATTAGTTGGTTTTGTTTTTAATTTTATTTGTGTTAAAGCTCTAAGAAAAGCCTTTTGTAAATCACCATATTCCTCATAAATTAAAAGGATAGTAAAATCAATATTATAACAAAAAATTCAAAATCAAAATTTAATATTGATATAGGCAAAATATTTTTAAAAATACTTTAAAGATAAGCTTAGTCTTCAATCACAAAAATAAAAGTATTTCCTTATATCCAAGGAGCATGTGTAAAATATGTGGAGTAACCATCATGTAGAGTGAAAGTAATTCAAGTACCACATTCCAATCCTAATTCATCTTTTGAGAGACCTTTTGTTGTTCATGTCCTTGTATATGTGATCAAAGAGATATGTGAGAAAGTTGACATCTTCATTTTTATATCATCATAAAGCGGTTGTAAGATGGAATTTTGGATTTGTACTTCCTTTCTAATCCATTTGATGAGCAAGGGAGAGCCACCAAAAATTTGAATATGTTGGACTCCATGTTTTTGTGCCAGCTAAAAAAGTAATTTGAGTGCGAAATTGTTAGATTCTTAGTCAAATCTCACTTTGAAGGAGATATCATGTGTGGAGGAGAGATATAAAAATCCTCCCGCACCTCCTTTAGGGAGATTTCCTTGCGAAATTCCATCAAAATATGCCTACA
Organism: Picea engelmannii; assembly: GCA_009831015.1. Lineage (NCBI taxonomy): Eukaryota > Viridiplantae > Streptophyta > Pinopsida > Pinales > Pinaceae > Picea > Picea engelmannii. The sequence goes on along the minus strand of ML805950.1, from coordinate 161,875 downwards.
GGAGATCATTGTTTATTACCTCCTCTCTATGTTCATGTCTATTTTTTTTTCCTCCAAAAATGGGTAAGCATTAGTGATATTGAGAGACTGAATCACACATTTGAGAGGGAGTCTCCTCTCCTTCAAATAAGAGCATATTCCCAGCGTGTCATACTCCCGAAGCTATGTTTAGGGGAAGGGATTTGATCTTCTTTGTGTCCTTATTGGAATACCAAGATCTAAAGGATTTTTTTACATCTCCTCCTTACCACACATTTTATCATCCTATTATGCATTCAACCTCTTGACAAACATATTTAGTGAAGGAACAAGTTATAACTATATGGTCTATAGTTTCATCTACTTGTTTACATAAACTACACCAATCTGGACCATTAAAATTCCCTTTTAGGTGAACCTCCCATGTAACATCATTATTGTTTAAAATCAACCACATGAAGATTCTATTTTTGGAAGGACACTTTAGTTTCCAAATATTCTCCACCACCAAGCTTGCTTTCCATCCAGACCTTCCTCTACCAATTCTCTATATCCTAGCTTAGGAAGATATGATCCCATGGGATTGAGTGACCAAATCAATTGATCATCCTCTTCTTGAATTTTAACATTTCTATATTTTATAGCTTCCAAATAATCCTTCCAGTCTTCAACAAATTCTTCACTCAATCTTAGTTCCTCCTACGAGATCCATTGTTGTTGCCAAATTGTAGATCTCTCCTAGTTCACGATTTGTATGAGTATAACATCATTTACTTCTAAGATCCTATATCAACCAAGAAGTTAATCTATGCAAGCCTTTACTGCACATCCAAGGGTCAAGGCTGATTTTAAATTTCTCTCATTTTCTCACCTTCCAGATCACTTAATTGCTACCAAATGAAAGGTCGAGTTAAAAACTTTCCAGATAATAAATAAATTATGTAGTTGTTTCTATGGGTTTCTTGCGCAATCCATTATTGTAGTTTGACCTATATATTTTCCACTGCTTACTTGGAACCATAATATTTTTTTCTATAAAATCCTCCAAACATTTTTTGCAACTAGTACTTTGGAGAATAGAAAGGAATTTTTTAGTCCCCATCCTCCACTACCCTTTGGAATAGCCAATTTCTTCCATGATGATAAAACAAGTCCTTTGTTTTTTTGGTCTCCTGACCAGATAAATTTCTAGCATAATTTCTTGATAGTCTCCAACACACCTTTTGGAACCCATGCTAGTGGCATCCAATATACTAGTATTGCTTCCAATATAGCCTTAACAAGAACCAATCTACCCTCACAATAAAGCCATCATTTTTGCACTAGGCATTTAATCTCTTTTCTTGGAAATGAGCCCTTGCTAATTAGATTTTTTCTACAGATTGGGATTTAAGTGGAATCCTAGATACTTTAATCCCTTGTCTAAATTAATCAACTGGTAGAGGAAACATTGGGAGAAGTATCCATGTTCCTTTATAGTGACAACCCACATGGAAATAGTAGATTTTTCAATATTTATAATCACACAAGTGGCTTTACAAAATAACTCTAGGATGTTTTTAAATTTCTCAACTATCCTTCTAGTACCTTCACGGAAAATTAGAATATCATCCACAAATACAAGGTGTGCGATGTTACATGATGGACTAATGCAAACCCCTTTGAAGCTACAATGAGTTGTAGCCTCTTGTATTAACATACTCATACCTTCAACTATGAGAAGGAAAAGGAGAGGTGATAGGGGGGAACCCTGGCTTAGACCCATAGCTGGTTTGAAGAAGAGAGACGCAACCCCATTGATTAAAATGGAAAAATACATTGAGATAATGCAGTTCATCATCCATACCACAAATTTATGACATAAGCCTTAGTGAATGAGCATTAATCTCAGGTAAAGCCAACTTACTCTATCAAAATATTTACATAGATCCACTTTGATGACTAATGCTCTTTGACTTTTGACTTTGATGGAGTGTATGCTTTCTCATTCTATCCCAATTGCCAAATGAATTTGTCTTCCCTCTAAGAACCCAAAATACTCTCCAGAGATTTGTTTTGATAGTACCCTTTTAAGTCCTTTGGAAATAACATTTGAGATAATTGTGTACATACAATTGCATAAGGATATTGGCTTGAATTTTTCAAAAGAGTTTAGGTTATCCTCTTTGGGAATTGTAGCTATAATGGTGGTGTTGAAGGCTCTTAGGATTTTTCTAGTGGTTCTAGTGGCCTCCAAAACTCTTATTAGATCATCTTCTATGAATTCATAGAATCCCAAAAGCAATTCTACAGGGAGACCATCTAGCCTAAGAATTTTATCCCTTTTGAAGCTTTGGAAAGTTTGTAGCAGTTCTTCTTTCCCCACTTATTTAATCAATTCCTGGTTTTCCTCTTGATTGACAAAACTAGGGAATGAGTTGGATAGCTTGATAAATTCAACCATAGTATCTTGAGATTCCCTCTTGAAAATATTTGAGAATTAGTTGACTCCTTCTTCTGCAATGTCCTTAAGATTTGTTTCCCAACTATCATTTCTCTTGTCAATTTTCCAAACAAAGTTAATATTTTTCCTTCTATTTGCATATTTGTGAAAGAACTTGGTATTTTCATCACTCGCTTCAATGAAAATGGATCTACTCTTGATTATCCATTCTTTAGTTTTCCAACAACAATTTCCTCTTTTTTTCTTCCATTAAAAGATTCACCTTCATCTTTTGGGACTCATTCAGATACCAAAAACATTCATTGTTATATATTATCTCCATCCCTTCTTCTAGTTCTCTAAAAAGCTTGTCATCTTTCTATTTTTAATCCTGATCCCATTGGGATGCTACCTTATTTGCCTCTTTTAGATTTTTTTGGAATTGTATCAGATTCGATTCCATTGAGGATGAATCATAGGATTTCCAACAAGAGTTTATGTTGTTTACAGAATCCTCCATATTCATCCATTCTCGATTTAGTTTGAAGGGGCTAGTTTGTTTTTCATGTGCAACAATTTTTTATAGTACAATTGGACAATGGCCGAGGTATCCTCTTGAGGCAATCCATTGTTTTACTTGAGTAATTTTTTCCATAATTCCTTCATAGATTAAAATATGGTCAAGCCTCTTTGAAATTATATTGTCATTGGTTCCTTTGTTTCTCTAGGTGGGAGACAAATTTTCTAGTTCAATGTCCAACATGCCCACTTCCTCCAGTTTTCTCAAGAAGTATCCTAATATACAATCTACTTTGGCATCAGGTCCCTATATTGCAAAGGCTCCTAAAGTGAAATTTAGGCCTCCCCTTATCATCACAAGGCCATTTTTTATGCATTTCAGTTTGAAAAACTTGACCCAATACTCCACTATATTTGAATATGGCCCACAAACATTCAAAATGGAGAATTATTTCCATGAATCCATGGAGAAGAGGGAGACCCCTAGGCCTAAAGGAAAATACCAGGAAATGTTTAGGGTGAAGGGGCACCTTTTCCATCCAGTAATATTCCCACCAGATCTCCCAATAACATAAATAAAGATAAAATCCCACCCACTCAAAAATTTATAAAGTTCCTAAATTTTTTTCTCTCCTTTAGTCATAATTTATTAAAGTATGATAATAAAGGGTTTTAAGTACTCTATTAACCTCTTTATGGTTGAATTCTTAGAGGGATTGGACAACCATTGACAATTTAAATTTAGAAATATCATTTGAGACTCTCAAAGAGGGCATTTTCTCTGAGGTCCCCTATCAAAGAAATACAATTTCCACATTGGATATCTGAGGATGCTTTGACCTTTCTCATCAAGAAACCATAACCCCTTTTCCACTTTCCCAGAGAATTTGAGGGTTCCCTAGGTCTAAGGTTGTGTTTGGAGGATTCCTAGGGAGTAGAATATCTAGATGGAACATGTGCCTCTATTCCCTACCTAGGGGATGCATATGCCCTTTCTTGGACACTAAATTTTGATAGATGGATTTAAACTGTAGGCAGCATAATGAGATTTAGGGTGACAAGGTTTTTTATGCTTGATAGGCTAGGTAAAAATTCATTTATAGATTCAAACCCTTTAGGTTATACCTCTATCCACCAAGATCCAAAAAAAATCATTGGACTTTATTTTGCACGGGGAATGAATCTGAGGTGACTTACCCAAATATAGATTGTTGACTTTGTTGTCATTAACTGCATACAAACTTTGATCATTGTGAGCACTTGATGTTGATGAATACTCCTTTAAGTCCATTGGTATAACCAAAGGCTTTTTAAACATCCTCTTATTCCCAGTTACCTTAGGTATTTTTTGCATCCTTACCTTCCTCTGATAAGGGTATGAGTACTCCACTTCTAAATTCCCATAACTATAGCAGTGTTCACACTTAAATGGAATGCATTCAAAGTCCAAAATGAGCTAGTAATATTTTTTCCCGTGCTTAATTACCTTTTCCTCCACCAATCCCTTGTTTTTACTTAAGCCCACTAATATTCTTGCCATTCCATAGTACCATGTTTCACAGAAGGTGTAGTTTGGTTCATAGTATGAGTTGATAACATTCCCTATAGTTGAAAATACCTCCTCCGACCACAAAACAAGAGGAAGACCCAGAATGAAAACCAATACTAGAAGGATATCAACCCTTGTAGTTCTCGCATCACAATCCTTATGCCTTTTCTTAAAAAATAAAGTTTGAGAATCCCACTTCCATCTAATATGCAAGGCTTGGTTTACCTCAACCACTGATTTGAAAACCCATACTAACCATTCTTTATCCAAAGTCATAATGCAAGGATGGTATATGATCATAGCTTCAAATTTTTCCATAGTCCACTCAAGACTATCCCCATTCATATTCCTACTAGGGAACTTTCCGACAACTTCCCCTTATTCCAATTCCATCACATCATTGAACCTAGTTTTAGCCCCTAAGTTTAGGATTAATCGCTCCTCCAGCTTCCTAATAAATTTTTGTTTCTTGAGTCTCCTTTCTCCTTCTAGAGAAGGGTTCCCTAAGATCCTTTATTCAAATATAGTGGAGCCTCTAATGAGGGTAAAATATAGGGATTTTCCAATAAATCCTTTCTTTGGTTTAGTTGCTAACAAACCCAAACAATTGTAAAAACAAAAGATCAAACTCCCCATAGGAGACCAAGGTCGGGTAATTAGTATCAGTACCTTCGGAGGGTCGAGTAAATGCTCCAGTCTCTTCAACATGGTGGAAAGACATGCCATGATTTGTATAATCTCTTCCCTCGTGTACCACAACTAGTGTAACTGAGGTAACATTAATTCCCTTGGGGAAAACATCACTGCAACCCTGCATCCTCACCTATAGATTGGATTCCACCCTAGAATCAATATTGGAAAGACCTTTTTCCAGCTCATCGAGGATGATCATTGTGTCCTTCTCCAAGTATTATCCCTTGTAGGGTACCTCCTCCTTGCACCCACAATAGTTATGAAGAATAGGCTCATCCAGATGGACTGACCCTCTAATGAGTTATATGAGTAATCCAAGATTTTCTATTCCATTTCCATCTTTGGTGCCATATCCTCCACCCTCTTGAACCCTGATATCCTTATCTCACTATCTACAAGAACCCTAGTATTCTCCTATGGAAATCCTCATCCATCTGATGTGTATTACTTTGTGTTATAACCCTAAATTTCTCTACACATGCATACCTGACCTTTGGCCCTCTTACTTGCATTTTTTGCCAAAGCACTGCTGAGTTTCTCTTCTTAAAAAACATTTTTTTGAAGATGTATGTGCCCTGCACCACTACTGCCCATGTACATACGCTTGTTGCACCACTACAGCTCACATACATATGCATGTTGCACCATTACAACCCGCATATACTTGCAAAAGTTGCAAAAAATAAAAAGTTGCAAGGAATTCGTTGAGATTATGAGCTATTGGGTAGTTTCCCAACTAATCCACTGCCTATAGCTCGTCACCCAATCGAATAACCATCCTTTTGTCATATAAAAGGAGGTGGTGGGGTCTCATTTTACATCTAGACATAAGAATATTGAAACTCTGGACATTTCACATCCCCTCCTTGCCCAAGTTATTGCAGCCCTTTTGTGAGAATTGCCTCAGCATTCCCCATTAGCCCTTCTTCCTCCATCGGAACCCATTCACTTCCCAAGAAGAGATCAGAAGGTTGAGAGGAGAAGCCATACAAAGGTTCACTTGGATCTTGGTGAAGAGGATATCGGACCAGGTTCGTGGAGCGATAGCCGACTTTGATTATAAAGGTATAATCATTGAGTTATTAATAAAAGAATTACTTTTCATGTCCCAAATCATGGTGCACTGAATGATTTTATTGGTTTATGTTTTGACATTCTAACATCTAACCCTAATTTGTATATGAAATAACATGCTCGGGTTTTTTTGTTTGTCTATATTTGAATGTAGTTCATCCCTGGGAGGAGGCGTGCAGTCAACAAAACTTTCAAGCATGAGGGGATCATCACTGGATGCGAAGTAGATGTATAGTTACCCGATCTCCCTCATCTTTGTTTTTCTTGTATAAGTTTCGGTATGTTTGGGGTAGTTTAGATAAGTAGTTGAATTTTAGATGGTTAATTGATCTTCCTACATTTTGAACCCTGGTGTAGTCATAGGGGGGTTTTCCCCGCTACCAAAACTGGCGACCATACTAGGGAAGCCTCTAGGGATTTTTAGGGGATTTTGTGTTGTCTGATTGGTTTTTCTGCCTTTCAAGTTTCTGTTGACTCTTCTGAGTCTTTAAGGGATTCTGGTCACCTTCAGGTGCCATACCAGTTCTCCCTGCCCTATAAGAGTGTCTATTTTCTTTCTTTTTTTAAGGAAGTACAGAGGTGTACGCGCCATGATTTGGGTCAACACACGTACATACACACCCTTCTTAGTAAACAACCCACGTACATATGCAGGCTGTTGAAGCAACGATAGCGTATTTGGTTCAAGAAATTAAAAAAAAAAGAGGCAGCCAACCTATTTCCTGATTGAGGTTTATACTTCTCATTGTTTCTTGACAGAGTTCAGAGTCTCTATTTTTACAACCATAGCTTGGGTTAGAATTCAGTTTACTTGTATTTTTGAAGTTTATTATGTTTACTTCTAAAAGGGTTTTAAGCAAGTCTTTGAATTATTGATCTGTCTGTTTGGTTTCTTTAGTGATTCCCTGCGATCCGCAGTGGGCCAAAGATTTGTTTTAGTCTTGTCTGGTTGTTCTTTTTACCCCTTTCATTTTCTTTGAAAAAAGAGAAAAAAGTTTCGTTTTAGTTTTTTTGTTTGAAGCAATTTAAAAAATAATAATAAAATCATTTTCAATTTGGTAAAGTAGTTGGAGTTAGTTATTTTACTAGAAAGGAAAAAGAGTTCATTTTTTAAGTTCTTTATTGATGTCTTGAAACTTAAGTAGCTTGTAGTCAAGCAAAATTTCGTTTTAGGTCTTATTTTTAAAGATCTTGAAAAAAGTTAGTTAAAAGAAAAGTTGGTCACAAAGAGTTAGCTGTAAATCTTTACTTTTGACTAGAAGTAATTTTTCTTTCAGATTTTCGTCTTTTTCTCCTCTTTTCGTCTCTCATAACATCACTAGTTTCACAGCCATATCCTTTGAGTTAATCAAGCCATTAAAATTAATTCTAAATATAAAATTAAGTAGAATTTTATGTTTGTAGGGTCAATCAACTAGTTTAGGGTTAGGGCCTTGAATTAGGTTGGAGAGGAAACTCTTCAAGGCCGTTAAGCAAACATTGGAGTCACAGCTAGGGAGTGTTAAAGTCCAGTGACACAAAATTTATCTGGGACCCCCCTCTAACACAAGGGCTAAACACAAGGTCCTGTGAGGAAAGGCAGTGAAGATAACCCCTCCAAAGATGGACTAAATGTAGTGGGGAACACATATTGATGATTTGTCATGGGAATACTATCTCCTATATTTTCCTACGGAGCTTCATGGACCTCGAATCTGTTCGATATCCTCTGTTTTCTTCTGGACCACTTTATTTTGATACCCTCGGTAGGTTTTAGACTTTTTATCCCGCTCATTGCGGTCCACCCGACTGTCGACTGTACCCGCATGGTGACTATTTGCGAGCTGGCAACTTAGTTGACTATATTCTAAGGACTTACACAAGTGATTGCGGGGGTATACCACGGTACCTAGGGAAGACGTCAGGTCACCTGGAGAGTATACCTTGAGGGTGCTTCCATGTTTGAGTTGCACTTGCATCGGTAAGTTTCTCTAGTGTTGTATAGCGTAACTGTTCTTCCTACTAGATAGTGGTTTGCTTGATTTATCTTATAGGAATTCTTCTAGTGTGTGCTTGGCTTTAAATGATAGTTAAATCCTTAATGTGTCATTGATATTTTCACAAAGTGGAATATCAAGAGCTATGTCGGTCGTGAAGGCTTCAGGGCCTGCCACCGGTTGCATTAGAGCCACCACCGCCACTGTTACGGTGAAGACTTGACCAACAAGGGTCATTCAAAGTGATCAGGCCAGAAACTGTGCCCAAGCCATCTCAGAGAGGAGATTACTCGAATCTAGAGGAACCTACTAATTTTTACCTTGGAGTGGAAGCTCTCGGTCTACCCAACCCTCCAATCACTGACTTGTCAACGCTAATCTTAGTACAAGTTGTCCCTTTGAGGGTGGCACCTTATGAGCATAAGATAGTATTACAAGAAGCCATGGAAGCAAATGTTGCTACTTCGTCCAGGAGTCCTCATACTCTCGTTTCGACTACTACCACAGGGGGTATGTTGCCTCCTAACCCACCTTTTCCAATCTGGACCACAATGGTCTCGAATCCCTCTACCTCAGGTAGTGGTCTTATACCGTCATTGGCGGCGACCACTGCTCTGTTTATGCAGAGTACAGCGGGCCCTCCATTTTCATATGGGATGCCCAACTTCGATTCAAATTCATTCCTTACCTACTCCATGTTACAGACCATGGGTCTAGGGGTAGGGAGATACAAATATCCCGTTCAAGGGTCTACCGGGGAAACTTCAGTCCCCTTCAATGCTATCCCTTATGGTGTGGGTCATATACCTCCTTCGTCTGCCTCGCTCGGTGGTTCTTTCTAGTAACCCATCAGGTCGAATGTTAACTACAACTTGTTTAGAGCAGGAATTTTAGGACCTTCGTCTTACACTACGTTAGTGGGATCCATGTCATTCTCTTTGTTCGACGCGTTTGGTAATAAATATTTTTCTTCGACTGTCATCTCAGCTGGGGGAAACCCCGGTTTTGGGAAACATAATCCTTTGCAGGGTACTATTCCTACACAGGGGGAAAGTACATGAGTTTTCTCTTCACAACGACTTTGGAATCCTTGGCAGGGATCAATTCCCTCGCAAGGGATGTCGATCGGGGGAAACCCCTTCCATGGTCAATGGAACCTCGGGAAAGGCTTAGTACCTATGCCCATTAGATTAGTTGTGAGCATCCCCTTCCAAAATCCTTGGAACACAATGTAGGGATAAATCCCTGCCCAAACCACATCGTCCAATTACGGGAATCAACCGATGATATCCCAACAAATGCAGTTTCCGTACACTATTCAAGGCCATGGTTTCTACCAGAACCCTGGAAAACAACCCAAATTTTCTTGGCAACCTGGTGCTAGTCAAACTCCAGACCCCCTTTTTCATGTACATAGTACCCAACCCAAACTACCATTTCTAGAAACACTACATCTGCTAGACTTGTCAAGGTTTCTTAATGACCCGATTTGTCATGATCCGCATTGGCCCCCCATGTTGACTAAGTTTCCCTCGGATATTCCAAAATTCAAAGGCAAGTCTGGCGAAGACTCGGGTGATCACGTGACAACCTTCTACTTATGGTGCTCATCAAACTCGCTGTGAGACGACTCTGTTCAGTTGCGCCTTTTTCAATGCACTCTTATCGAGGGTGCCGCGGAATGGTATATTGAGCTTGATCGCTCAAGGTATTCTTACTTTAGCGACTTGGTGATGGTCTTCCTAAACCATTTCCAAGTACCCGCGAGAAATAATGTTGGCACCGAGTTGCTGGCCAACTTTGAGTAGACTAAGGCCAACCATATCTTCGATCACATCTGAGAATGACGGCATCGGAAGAGCTTGATTAAGGTACATGTCCCACCATCCTTTTTGTTGGAGTGGTTCTTGAAGTCTTTGGTACCATTTCTATCCAAAGATGTTGCAACTTCGAGAGTGTTTTCAAAGGAGGATGTGATAATGAGAGAGCAACAGCTCGAACTGATTTACTCTCGATCTGGTTTACTCTACGAGATCTTGCCAAATGCGCCACGGTCCATCCTCAACAAGGCCAAACAAAAGTCTAGACCACATTTCGATGGTATAGTGGGTTCAACACAAGGAAATTCCATTGATCTGTTGTCAAATCAATTTCAACAATTGTTAATACAACAGACGGCGGCCAGCCAGACCTCCAGTTCGGCTGTTCCACCTACCCAAACATTGGATGTACACAGTGTGTAGTTGAAGAACCCGAAGGCCAACCAACATCCTGAAGGAAAGAAAAAACAACGGAACAAGAAGGGTAAAAGGGAAAAAAGGCTAATAACAATGTTGGTGGGGGAAAAACATAGAAGAGAAAGTCGAAGTATTCATGTAAACTTTTCACGGAGGACCACCCGACTCACCTATGCCCTCGACTTGCGAAGGCCCAGAAGCTATTAGCACAGCGACATCTAGTTGTGCTGACGAACCCATTTCTACATGGTCAAAACATGGCTCAAGCCTTAGCATCTTTGAACGCGGAAGGGGGCAATCAAGGATCCCCCGCATCTACTGGTAATACCTCAGACGTGAATGTTTACATGTTGACAGGTGACGCTCATATAGCGACCAGGACTTGAGATTACAGAATGTCGGAATCTATTGAAAAGGGTAAAGAAGCCACAAACCCATCAGTTCCTCTCCAGATTGAGAAGACGATGGGAGAAACAATGACATGCATCCTCAAAGGTACGTTCAAGAAAGCTTCTCATAATCCGAATGCGAGGGATGCCCATAAATACTCTGTTGTAGAAGATTTAGCACAAACCCCTTGCGCGATGTCTACTTTGGAGGCCCTCCAGAGCTTCCCTTCGTAGAGAAAGGATTTGTTATCTTCCTTGGGATATGAAGAGACTTATAACCCGAGAGCGATCGTTCTCGATCCAACCGACTTGAAACCTCGTCTTTCTTACCATGTTGCGTTTCAGATAGTAGTGGCTTACACCATGAAATATTTTACTCAGAATATATTTCGTACGGTGGTTGACGAGGGTGCCTCAACTTGCATGATGTCATTGGCATGTTGGAAGGCCATTGGCAAACCCGTTGTTTCTTCGTTGCCTACATTTCTTACGGAATTTGATGGTCATTTGTTCAAACCACATGGAATCATTCTTTTTTTCCCCGTGCAGTTAGGAGGGAATACCATGTGCGTCAAAGTTGAAGTGGTCAACGCACCTCTTGACTACAACCTTTTATTAGGAAGGAGTTGGACCTATGCAATGCATGCAGTGGTTACCACAGTTTTTCGGGTCTTGTTGTTTCCACACAAGATTTGAATCATGACCATGGACTAGTTGTCCTTCTCCCATCTTGACCCTTCATCGGAGGCATCCACAGTCCCTATGATTGATAACCCTCATCCTGGCACTGTCAACGTAGGGGTTGGTTTGTGCCCATAATTTATGGGTACTTTTGATTACCTGCCTCCTTCTGGAGATGTCAAGCTTATATTGGCTGCCCCCAACCAACCTAAGGCTGAAATTTTTCAAATGTTGTCATTCCAAACAACTTACTTTCATGATCTATGGACTCTTTCATCCCCATTGATATTGATGGAAGGGACAAGGCATTCTAGCATGGCCATGCCCTTGTCCACCGAAGAAGTTGCATACAACATTGTCCAACAAGCTTTGGCCAACCCCGATCCGACTCCTACACAAGAGTTAGATCCAGTTCTCAAGCCTATTTGGGCTCAAGGTTCCCTTTCCACTACAGATTCTTTAGACCTGGTCTTTCCCTCAAATGAGGCGATTCTTGAGGAATTGACTGGTCCAGATAGACCCTAGGATGACCTCCATCACAGATCTTAATTCCTCCCATAGTTAAGAAGAATAGAGGCAGGTGAATTTGTGTTGAATATGATTGGAGATAGGCCTTGTCCTATTAATCCTCTAGTTACGCATGCGGTTTACACCGAGGGTAATATGGAGAGTATCGCTAAAATGATCCCTATATATATCTCCAGAACCCCTGGCATTGTGGAGAATATTTTCGTCAGAATGGACTGCTCCCCCGAAGAGATTCAAAATTATACGAAGTTATTTAAGGAATTTCGCGACATTTTTTCTTGGTCTTACGAGGAAATGCCAAGCATTGATCCAAGAATCACCGAACATGAGATAATGACTTATCCTGACGCCAAGTCGGTCTGATAGGAGCTTCATCTGGTGAATCCTAATAAAGCGGAAGCAATTAAGGGTGAAGTATAGAAATTGCTTAAAGCTGGTTTTATCTATCCCGTTCAGTTGACGAAATGGGTGTCAAATCACGTTCTGGTTAACAAAAAACAGGGTATGATTCGCGTGTGCATGGACTTCCGTGACTTGAACAAGGCCTATCCGAAAGATAATTTTCCCAACCCTTTCATCGAACAGATTGTCAATGAATGCGCAGGCTGTGAGGTATTTTCATTCATGGATAGTTTTTCAATATATAACCAAATTCAGATCAAACCGGAAGACCATCATAAAACAACTTTTATTTGTCCTTGGGGCACATTTTCATATCGTAAGATGCCTTTTGGCCCGAAGAATGTTGGAGCCACTTTTCAGTGGGCCATGTCTTTTTCTTTCCATGACCTTAGACATATAGTCGAGGATTATCTTGATGATCTAGCATCAAGCTCTCGCAAGAGATCTGATCATCCCACACACCTCCAACTAATATTTGAACAATGTCGCTAATATCATATTCTCTTGAATCCTAACAAGTGCAGTTTTTGCGTGACATTGGGTTGTCTCTTAGGTTTCATTGTTTCAACAATAGGGATCATGGTTGATCCTCTTAAGGTTGAGGCGACAGTTCAGTTGCCTCTTCCGTGCACAATACCCCAGCTTCAGAGCTTACAAGGGAAAGAAAAAAAAATTCGACGTTTTGTCACAAAATACGCCAAGATCACTAAAGGGTTCATGTGTCTATTGAAAAAGGGAGTCCCCTTCTGTTGGGACGAACCCGCTCAGAGCTCTTTTGAAGTGTTGAAACGCACCTCTTTTGAAGTGTTGAAACACACCCTTATGTCTGCCCCTCTGTTCCTACCTCTCGATTATAACAAAGATTTATTGTTATACTTTGCAGCTGCAGAGTCGACCATCAGCATGGTCTTGGTTCAAGAGGACGATCTGATCGAGGATCATGTTATTTATTACCTGATACAAGGCCTAGTTGGACTGGAACTCAACTATTCCCATGTTGAGAAACTTGTGTTGGCAGCAATGCATGTTGTCCAGCGGTTCCGTCATTATATTATGCTTCACAAGAACGTCGTCATTGTCGTTGTGAACCCCTTTCAATATGTGTTGACACGATAGGTAATTGGCGGAAACATTAGTATATGGATTGTAATCCTCCAGGAATTTGACTTGGATTTTGTTTCCGCGAAATCCAAAAAGTCGTTGGTCTTTGCAGAACTTATTTTGGAACTTTTGGTCAAATCAAGTGATGTTACACCCAAATAATCACCTATCAAAGTAGATATTTTTCTGATCGCATCTTCGAACCCCTGGTATGGGGATATACTAGTCTATCTCTAGACTTTGAAGTTCCCTGCTTCTGCTTCTCGCGACGAGCATCGACGAATTCACCATAAGGAACAAAACTATCTCATACTCGATGACACTTTGTATCGTCGAGGCATAGATTTCATTCTTCGTTGGTGCCTTATACATGAGGAAGAAAAGCTTGTTATTAACGACTACCACACCGGAGCATGTGGTGGTCATTTTTCTAGGTTGGAAACAACCCAAAAGATTCTACGTGTCGGTTACTTTTGGCCTACGTTAATCAAAGATTGTGTTGAGTTGGTCAAGAAGTGCCACCCGTGTCAGATCTTCTCTCGGAAGATGCGGGCACATCCTGATCCCATGTTTCCCTTCATCGTTGTTGGTCGCTTCTGTTAGCACTAGAAGTCACCTCCTTATTGCAGAGGAGATAAGCCCATTACCCATTAGAGTTTAGGTGGATGTTGGTTAATATGTATGGAGGTCAATGGCCAAAACTAAAAACATGAATGACGTTCAACACAAAGATGGACAGGAAATGCATAGGGAAGTGAGGGCCACAACTAACTTCAATCAGTGAATTGAGTTTAAGTGTGAGCAGAGGGGAGACTTAGTAAGAAAGGTGGAAAAGACTGATATGGGCATCAAGCCTTCAAGCAGCTTGGAGAAGAAAAACTCAGACTCAAGATCACTCTTAAGCTCAAGCTTTAGACACTGAAATATGTCCAAACATCACAGTCACAATAGCACAATGATCAAACCTACATCACCATGTAGCTACAACAACTCGAATGGATCCTCCATGCCCGAGCCATTCAGTGTAAGAGGGGAAAAGATCACAAGGAAGATGACTAAAACTAGTCACTATACCGCTGCAATCAAACCTACATTACAACAACATAACAACCCTCGACTGGATCCTCCATGCCCGAGTGTTTTAGAACAATTTTTACAAAGAGATGAAAAGAGGTTGACTTCTATTAATCTAAAATTCTCAAACCCATAACATAAACAGAGAATAGCTCTAGTATTACAAGCATTACAAAATTGGGAGCTCTACTCAACCAAAGACAACCATCACAAAATATAAAAACTATCTATTTATACTTAGAACAGTCCCCAACTATCAGGAGTGTGATCTTATCACTACAATCAAATATTTGTGTTGTCAACTTCTTCTGTCAGACTGAACATGCATTCCTCTTTCAAACACGAGCTCAGATCAGCATGGCTCCGCAAGGAAATCTGCTCACAGGGGTACCACGGGCTGACAGTTCAGTCCCCACGGTCGAGCCTTCCATGCCTTCCATTTATGGGTTGAGCCGAGGTTTCAACCACCAAACCTACCTTCTATTAACTTATTTTCCTTGGAGATTGAACGAGACATAATGCTCAGGGGCGCGACCACTTGCTTCTCTCGGATAGGATGCCATATAAACATGTAATTGTGGGGTTGCTTAGAGCTGGTTTGGGTTCAGACTGCTTTTGGGCCCACAATCCATCACATTTATCCACATAGTATTTTTTCCATACCATGGTTTCCATTGCAGGACCACTCAAAAAAAATATCGCCCAAGCATGTTGCGTCCCCGTAATAGACTGTGGTCGTTGATCTAGTCACGATCTGAGATCTGGGCGCACCAGCTAGATTTGGCGCCATTGCCAAGATTACTCTCCCACCAACTTTAGGATCTGCCAAAAGTGTGCTTTGGGGTGGGGTGCTACTTTTGGCATTGAATAATAACACCTCCCGGAGGATGATCTGACATGGAGGCCATATGTCACCATGACAATGTGTCGTGGATGGAGAGGTAACATCTGTCACTTGAAAACAAGCTGGAGGCATGTCTGAGAATACTTGAAAAGAGGGCCATTTGTCAAAACCATAAGGGTATCACCTGTCTATGCTAATAGCCAACATGCATTTGGCTATCCAGGGCTCAGGGGCTAGCTCATGTTTACCTGTTGTGCTTTTACTCAGAGCTATGGATCTGGCGACATGTGGCTCTTTGAATTGGATGGCCGAGATCCACTCCGGGTCTCTATGCTCTGGGAGAATTGAAACTCAAACTTTTCTTTTCACAAGGATTTTACCCAGAATCATAGATCTGATAACACGTGGCCCTCCTAAGATCGACGGCTGAGATCCCTTCGTGGATCCGGGCTTCAGACTTCTCAATAGTCAAAATTTACTTTCCCCAAGAAAATTCATCGGAGTTAGGGATATGAAGACGTGTCGCTCCTGGATTTGGGCAGTCGAGATCCACTTTGGGTCTCCGGACTCGGGGAAAATCAAATCTCAAACTTATTTTTCCTTCTGTGTTTTCACCCGAAGCTATGGATTTGACGACACGTGGCTATTGTTGATCAATGGCTCAGATTCACTTCGGTCCTTCGGCCACTTCGACACTTCAGGCACTTCGGGCCTTCGGGACCTTGGGGAGGTAGTGCCACTAAGATCAATGGCTCCCTGCTAATTTTGAGATCAATGGTCCATGATTTTTTCGGGATTTCGGGCTTCGACTCTCCGAAATTTTTATGCACTTCTCACTTTGAAACTCCTGAAGCTCATTTCTCCTAACACTTGGATCGGATGTCACCTGTCCCCCTTGAGATCAATGGCTCATGCTCGCTTCGTGCCTCCAATCTTTGTACCTTCTGCTCTGGTGCTATACTTCGTGCGACTTTGAACTTTCGAATGCCCGTGAGTCACTGATTCGAACTACTCCTGGAATCTCCCCCGTTGAAAGATTTAAAATTGCCTGTTGATTTTAAGCCCGAAATGGGTTGCTTTGTATGTCACCCTTTGTATCCATGGTTGTGGCATGCACAATCAAGAATCTAGACGATTGGTTGTGGGCTGGGAAAACAGGGAGACCAGTGACTGAAAAAGGAGATAAGTGTTCACCCTTTGGGGAAAACAGAGGGGCTTGGGGCCAAGACTCCTTTCGGGTAGGACATTAAGGAAAACTAGGATGCACAAATGAACAAGGGCACACAAAATATGACTTTACACGCCAAAAGGGGAAAAAATTAAGACTTGTTGATTCGAAAAGGATACAGACATGGAAAAATTACAAACTTAGGTAGAAACCATGAACCCAAAAGACTCTGACAAGTTCATGTGATAACACCTTCACTAAGTGTGGGATTGATTTTACTACATGTCACCGGACTTCAGCTAGGGGGCATCATTATATCATCATAGCAGTAGACTAATTCACAAAGTGGGTCGAGACTATGCCAAAATTTAACAATGATGGAGAAATAACAACTCTTTTCATTTTTAACCAGATAGTAGCAAGGTTCAGCATCCCGAAGGAGATTTTCACTGACGATGGTAGTCACTTCCAAAACAAAATGATGACCAAGTTAACATAAAATCTTGGGTTGAGGAAAGAACATTCATCACCCTACTACCCACAAGTGAATGGTCAGGTTGAAGTTGTGAATAAGTCTCTCAAGAATATTCTTCATTGAACAATAAATTCTACCAAGTCAAATTGGCATTTGATGTTGTACTCGGAACTATGGGTCTACCGAACATCTGTAAAGACTACCACCAATTTCTCACCTTTTCAACTCGTATACGGGCTGGAAGCAGTCTTTCCTATTAAGTGTCGGATCGTGTCTTTAAATTTGGGAGTGGACTTACTGCCAGACACTTCACCACTTGAGGAAAGCCTATTATATCTCGAGCAAAGTCGTGATGCAACCTCATCCAATGAGGCTCATAAGAAATGATTCAAGTGTCAATATGATCGGTCCGTTCGACCTCGGATTTTCTCTGAATTTGATCTTGTCCTATTCTATGATTAGGACAAGGATCCCCTTGGGGCACGCAAGTTCAAACCCATGTGGTTCAGACCTTTCATCATGAAAGAGGTCTTACATAAGGGTGCTTACTATCAAGGATGATTTTAGGGGCTAAATTTTGCTCATGGGCTAATTTTCCATGTTTTTTCCCAAAAAGAGATTCACTATTCTAAAAATGATTCGCCTAAATTCTATAGGATAAAATTATTTTACCTTAAAAATCGCCAAAATTTTATACAAACTATATAAAATCCTTAGAAAATTTAATATTTTTACAAAAATATCGCCAAACATTTATAGTTGGCATATGAAGGATTACTAAGATTCGCCTAGGTTTCTACATTTTAAAATAATTTTTCATCCTTAAAATCATCCATACTTACTATCTGGTTTACTTTGAGGGAAATGCCTTGGCGGAGCCTAGAAATGGGCTCTACCTCAAGAAGTATTACTCTTAGGTTGGTCACCTAGGTGACTTCTTGTACATAAGTATAGTTCTTATACAATTTTTTTTTCTTTTTTGTTTTATGTACGTGTCGTTATTTATGTCATTTCTTTTACTGTGGTAGATGTCAAGTGAACCAGAGGTGTTATTTGGGTTCATAGATGGCACTAGCCAACACACTTGGAGGCTTGCTTCCGCAACTTGGGTAATTTTCACACCTGAAGGCCAGTTGCTATCTTCCGAAGGTATTTATCTAGGTGACGCCACAAACAATGTCGTCGAGTACATTTCAGTGATAGATTTTCTTTGTGACGCTTTGTCACATGGCATTTATCACCTCCGGGTCTACTTAGACACTCAGTTGGTTGTGTCCCAGTCAAATGGAGTTTATAGCATTTATGATCCTACTTTGCACGGACTTTTCCTTAGGGTACGTCTCTTAGAATATTACCTTGATTACATTACATATAAACATGTTCCTAGGAGATTAAATCAAATGAAAGATACTCTAGCTAATCAAGTATTAGATTGGCATGTTGCACACACATACACTTGCACATACATTTGTAAAAAATGTGATCCATAAGACAAATAAAGATGTAAATATATATATATATATATATATATATATATATGTGTGTGTGTGTGTGTGTGTGTGTCAAAAATGTCAGGAGTACATAGGTGGGTGCGAATGCCTCAAAAAATAAGGTCTGGTATACATCACAAGGCTTATGCCCTCAAAAATATGAAAAAGGTGCCATCGACACATAATAGTCCATCCTATCTAAGCTTGGGGCCTATTTGCCCTGCCTTAGTGAACGACGACGTTGGCCAAATGCCAAAAAAGATGAACCCAAGTCCATGGCATCCCCACTACATGAGGATGCATGGAAGGTGGGAGATCCTCGATCTCAGCCATAGGAACTATACGAGTGAGCGTGGTGAGGTTCTACTCCACCCACCTCAAAAATCTCTCAGCCTCTCTGATTGGAGGTCCTCCTGTGGTTGTTGGTCCACCAGTTGTTGTTGGTCTTGCCTCTGGTCGAGAACGTCGCCTAGTCCTCATGAATTCCATTGGGTGCACTTGTCCCACATTTGTATATAACAGATACATATAAGTTAGTAATTTGATGCATATAAAAATGATATATATAAAATAAATTAAAAATTAAATAACTCTAAAAACATGTACCTAGCTCTCCTCACTCCTCTCCGGGAGGCACGGGCATGTCTAGATCCCTGGAAAAGTTGATTCCATCATAGGGGTAGTCCTCTATGGCTGGAATCTTTCGTGCCCACTAGTCGAAGAATTTTTCATCAAATGCCTCTATGGTCCTCCCTCCCCCCTGTCGTGGCAGTAATGTTTCCCATTTGCATACTACTAGGAAGGAGGCCACATGCCCCCGTACAGTCTCTCTGGGACTCTCAAACTGGGCACTCTCAAAGAAGAGGAATGAACAAAGGATGGTGCCAAACCTGAAGTTTTTGTTTCTATTCTCTCAACACTCTGTCAACTGCCTCTTAATGCATGTGAGCATGGTCATGCTCCAGTCGAATATATGTGCCTCCTGGCACTGAATTGCACAATGCATGTGCACCCAAGAAGCCTAGTGAAGGGTCGGAGATCCAGTAATATACCCAATAAGTAATAGGATCACCCTCAGTGACAAGCTGGTGATATTTTGAATGGGCATTTGAGAACCTACCTTCTCAGTGTCGACCTCACAATACATCATGATGTAGTCTTCAATGTTGAAAGGCCCGGGGGAAAAGGTGCGCAGATTGAATGGTTCCCCTCTCCTCAAGAGGCTAGTCAAGAAGTATATATCCTCAGTCGTTGGATTCAAAGACTACCCCTCTATCATAAATTCCTCTGCATCCATATGCCAGTAATCAGCCAGGGCATTCAGTAGCCTGGTTTGTGCCCTCATAAATGAACATCGGAAGAACTTCCATAGCCCACATTTTTTCAATGTGGAAATGGTAGTAGGGTCGTCATTGACCAGTATATCGATGTCCTCATGTTCCCTCTCCCTCTAATGGACATGCATCATGTTCCATGGAAGTTCAAAAGGGATTTAGCTCTTGCATTCTTATTTTTTTCAAGCCTTTTGAGGGTGTACCCAGATTTCTTTGGCCACAGTCATGTATGTACGCTGACAGGTTGTTTTCTTCCTACATACATATGCGGGTTGTCCTTGGACAACCCGCGTACATGCATGGCCTCTCTTTTTGGGAGAGTGCACCCCCTCAAAAACAAAAACAAATGCAAAAAGAAAGAATAGAAATGAAGGAGGGATACAATTGTACTTACTTGGTCCGAGCGGAAATTCATTTCATCCTCTAAAGCTCCCGGAATCAAATTCTTTAGCAAAGCAGATTTTTTACCTTTTGGTCAATTTTCAAATTGCAATGGTAAAAATGAGCTGTCAACTTCTATTTATAGACTTTTTTGGTCTTTTTGCCACTTTTTTGACCCCCTTTGTCATTTTTTCTAGCTTGGAAATCATTTAATTCTGCTTTGAGTTTCTTATTTGATGTTATGATACATTTTGCCTTTTGGTTTGGTAACTTTTGGGGAGGTGGGTCACTTTAAAAATCCTTTGGTAAAAGTTGTTTTTTCCAACTTTTTGCATATAAGTTAGGTTTTCACCTCTACTTTCTGCATCTCATTGTTGTTTCCGCTTTTCCATACAATCAATCCGACCGAAGTACGACACAGAACCTTCATTGCTTCTTTAGAAGTGTTGTGATTAGGGGGTAGAGCCTACCTTTACATGGATTCCCTAGATAGATCCTTGTTGCATTTTGGCGTCCATGTTGTCTATAATGACTTTAGGCTCAGGAGTCCTTGTTATTCCTTTCATGATTACAAGATTGAGCCTCATTCATTTGATGCACCATCACTCTAGGCCTCACCCTCGAGACTCCCAACATGAGCACGCTTTGTTGTCTTTCAAGCTTGCTTTGAAATCCGAAAGCAACATCCGACGAGACTACATTTATGGTTTTTTATCTTGTCAAGATTAACTGAGAAAAGTAACCTCCTGGAGTCTTCTTTAAGCCCTTTTTAGACTCTCTAAACATGAAAATATTGTCAAGAGATCTTGTTTCCCTTCACACTCGCCAAACTCAAACTTGAAGGCATGTCTGTCTGGCGTTAGTTTACCCCTTTTTCGGTCTGGATGGTCAATTGTATGAACAAAGGTATACTCTAGGAACTTCGTTTCGCTAGAAGAGTATTCTCATGTATAAGTTTAACCCTTTTTTGGGCCTAAGGGACTAAATTTACGAAAAAGGAACATTCTCCTTGGTTTTGGTTTATCACCTTTTTTGGGCCTTGGAGATTACTTACGAAAAAGGAACCCCCATGGAGTCCATAGTTAAGCTCTTTTTAGACTCCCTAAAATTGAAAAGATCGTCGAGTGACCTTGTTCCTTCACACTCGTTAAATTGGTCCAGAAGAACATCTACTAGCATGAGTTTACCCCTTTTTTCGGCCTGTAGATTATAGAGGAAAAAGGTATGCCTCGGGAGATTCATTTCACCAGGAGATTTCTCCTCATAACTTTTATACTTTTTCGAGCTAAGGGGAATAAATTCAGAAAAGGTTGTGAGTGCATAGTTAAGCTCTTTTCAGACTCCTTAAAATTGAAAAGAGTTTTGAGTGATCTTGTCTTTGTCACACTCATTAAAATGGTTTTGAATAGATGTCTTTTTGGTGATAGTTTACCCCTTTTTCGAACTGACTAGACTATCTCTGAAAACGTTACTCCTTGGAGTCTTCTTTTACATTTTTTTAGACTCTCTAAACATGAAAAAACTCTTGAATTTACCTTCTCCGGGCTCGTTAAAAATACATTGAACGGGGTTTCATTGTGTCTTGCTAATCACATTCACATCTCTGTGTCTTTGGCCTAATTATGGATCCATGTTGCTC
The DNA here is from genome assembly GCA_009831015.1 of Picea engelmannii. NCBI lineage: Eukaryota > Viridiplantae > Streptophyta > Pinopsida > Pinales > Pinaceae > Picea > Picea engelmannii. The sequence continues at coordinate 139,920 of ML805950.1, read as the reverse complement.
TCAACTGAACATTTGAAGCATGCCTTGTACGCAAGCCTTGTAGCACTTTGCCTTTGCGACCTGACACCTTGACCCATGAAGGAATTTTCCCCGAGTGTCCTTTCCCTGCATATGTCTCCTTTCTCTGAGCATTAGTGTGTTCCTTGTGCTTGGAACTAGTATGCTTTCTTGTGACTCTCGTTCCTCCTTTGTAAAGTAGCATTCTTTTATTCTTTTTCAAGATCTTTAAAAAATTGAAAAAGACAAAAAAAATCAAAAAACCCAAAAAGAGGGGACGGGAAATATATTCTTTTTTGGAAACACAATGAGTCGCCCTTGGACAAATCACATCCTTCCATTTGTTCTTCAAGCATTAGGATCTAATATGACCTTAGGAAGTTGTTCTCGCTACAGAGATATGTGTCCTCCTCTGTTTGGTTACACTTCCAAACACATGGAGAGTTTGTGTTGCCTCCTGCATCGTGAACTTATGTCAATGTCATGTTGCATGAGTTTGATCATATTTCATGATTTTTTCCAAGGGAAGTTTCACCCAACCTGAGTGGCCCTTTCTTCAGTTTGTCTCTTGGCCTCATGAGTCGACCATCTCGAAAGTCCATTCAAGTCCTGATTCAAAATCAACGAAGTTCTCTGCTTGATCATCGAGATCCTCTTGTCTTTTCTCGACGAGTCGTCGAAGACCTCTGGGTAGTGAAGTAATACACTCACATTGTACTCCTACCCGAGTTTTGAAGATAATTAAGTTGTTTCTCGAGATATGAAGACCTCATCTCCAACCATTGAGCGTTATTGGCTTCTTGAAGATGGATACTATACTTGTATATCTTTGATTTTGATATGTAGATACGCTATGTATTGCTCACGGCTACACATTATATAGTTATATGACATGGATCTGCAGTGTATTTGATTTGCAACCATGATTTATTTCATCCCGAGCATGGGTATGCCCGCTTCGAAGAGACAATTGTTATTTTGCATATGGCACCTCCCGAACTTTGGTCCCGTGCTCACTCATTTCGTACATTGGTGAAGATTTTTTTAATGTATTTCATCCATCAAATGCTCTTTTGACCTCACACATTAGGGGGAATCTGTTATAACCCTAAATTTCTCTACACATGCATACCTAGCCTTTGGCCCTCTTACTTGCATTTTTTTCCAAAGGACTGTTGAGTTTCTCTTCTTAAAAACCAATTTTTTGAAGATGTATGCGCCCTGCACCACTACTACCCACATACATATTCTTGATGCACCACTACAACTCCTGTACATACACATGTTGCACCATTACAACCCGTGTATACTTGCAAAATTTGCAAAAAATAAAAATTTGTGAGGAATTCGTTGAGATTACGGGCTATTGGGTAGTTTCCCAACTAATTCACTGCCTATAGCCCGTCATCCAACCGAATATCCATCCTTTTGTCATATAAAAGGAGGTGTCGGGGTCTCATTTTACATCTAGACATAAGAACAATGAAACTCTACCCATTTCACATACCCTCCTTGCCCAAGTTATTGCAGCTCTTTTGTGAGAATTGCCTTAGCATTCCCCATTAGCCCTTCTTCCTCCATCAGAACCCATTCACTTCCCAAGAAGATATCAAAAGGTTCAGAGGAGAATCCATACAAAGGTGCACTTGGAGCTTGGTGAAGAGGAGCTCGGACCAGGTTCGCGGTGCGGTAGTCGGCTTTGATTGTAAAGGTATAATCATTGAGTTATTAATAAAATAATTACTTTTCCTGTCCCAAATCATGGTGCACTGAATTCTTTTATCAGTTTATGTTTTGACATTATAAAATCTAACCCTAATTTGTATATGAAATAGCATGCTTGTAGTTTTTTGTTTGTCTATCTTTGAATGCAGTTCATCCCTGGGAGGAGGTGTGCAGTCAACAAAACTTTCAAGCGCGATGGGATCATCACCGGACGCGGAGTAGAGGTATAGTTACCCGATCTCCCTCATCTTTTATTTTCTTGTATAAGTTTGAGTATGTTTGGGGTAGTTTAGAGAAGCAGTTGAATTTTAGACGGTTAATTGATCTTCCTACATTCTAAACCTTAGTGTATTCGTAGGCGGGGGGTTCCCGCTATCACTTTGGGATGTTGATGTGGAAATATTGAGTGCATGACAAGAAAATGAAATTATCTTTGTGGGAGAGATCTACCACATAAAAAACTATGTTAGTTTATTAATAATCTAGTTTTATGAGGACGATCTTGGCAAACTTGATGTGAAAACCTATTACGATTGAGATAGAAAACTGTGCATGTGACATGGTAAAGAATCCTTGGTTAACAAGGAGTCGTTCACATATTAGGGTTGGAGTGATAAGATGATGACTACAATAATTTTTGTTTCTTGATTGTACCCTTGCCACTCCTATGTGTGATTCTATAACTTATCTTAATCAACCTCCATTTGGGGTGAAAGAGAAGTGAACCCTTTTGTGAACTCTTTGAAAATATGCCATGCATTTTCTTAACCTCTTTCAAACCTCCATGCCTAGTATATCCTCCCTCATTTCACTTAGATCTTCGATCTCATGCATGCAATGTACATGATCCTTTTTGAGCTAACACATTCATCCTTTTGAAAAGCAGTGGTGCAACATCAACACCATTTGCAAATGCTAGCATAGACTCTATAAACCCACTCCTAACCCCTCATCATGAAAACCAAAAATTTCACCGCTAAATTGGCTATTGTGTTCCAAGTAAATTATATATAATTTATACAAAATTTACTTAAACCATACTAAATAATCCTAAATTTATATGAAAACCTATATTCTTTCAAAAAAAAATAGTATAATTTCATAAAATTATTTATTACAAGCTTATACCTTAAAACAAACATGACATTAATACCAAAAGCTATATATTCAAATATAAACAATTACTTTACAAATAAATAATTATTAAATTTTAAATAAAAATAATAGAAATGAAATTTTAAATAGCAATTATATTTTTTAACACATTTAAGTGGTATGTTATGTCCCTACATAGGACATATAGAAATCACCTTTGGTTATTAATCCCTGCCATACATGAGGCAATTAATGCAACAAGCTTTCTGTAAACTTTGGTTCTCCAATGTTTTGGAGATTTTCTATTTGAAAACAATTTTTGCAAACCATATTTTGGATGCTCCAATGATGACATTGACCTTGTGGATTGTACTTGAGGAGGTGGTGTTTGATTGATGCTATGGTGCATCTAATGTTGTCCTCTGTATTCACTACTCTATATTCATTTATTTGAAGTCCAATGAATACACTAGATTGAGTGCTTTGATGTGTAGTGGGTATTTGAGCTAGGCAGTGGTTATTGTTCTTGATTTGTGGTTTTTGTGAGGTTTGCATTTGAGTTCTTGGAGAATAGGATTTGTTGTTTAGATTTGAGTTCTAGAGTGCAACAATGTGTAGTGGTATATTTGTGGTTGTTCGTTTGTGGCACTTAGTTTCGACGTAGCGTATCTATGGTCTAGATTTGAGTTCTGAAGCACAATGTCATATAGTGATTTGATGTCTAGTCGTTTTCTTGTTCCTTTTGGTTTTGTCATGTTTCCCCCTCATATGGAATGAATAGATTGTGATCACATATGGGAAACTAGTATATACATCACTCTTCCATTGGCATGATTGTTCCAACTCACATTTGATGTGAGGACTCTTGCTTGGTCATTCAAAGCACAAATTTATGGAATACTTTATATACTTTTGCTTCATGATGAATTTGTTTCACTCAATGGACTTTCCTAGAAGACTCATCATGGAATATGAGGTTGTCATTAGATATATTACACACATTTACATTGATGGTTGCACATGCAGATGGTACACATGATGATAGCCCCTCTTGGTTTTAATTTCTTTCTTCAATTGCATAATATGGTTTCTTGGTTTATTGGTTCTTAATTGTATGTGGTGTTAGTGTTTCCTACATTGGCTATGAATGTGGTGAACATTGGTGTAATCTAATAATGTATCATAACACTTTTTCTTAGGAATACCATGGTGGGTCATAATTAGCCTTTAGATAAGTGTTTGTTGATGTTTGGACAACATTGGGAAGACATTCTACCAGATATAAATATGTATATGTATAATATCAAATAATATATGATATGATATTTATAATACAAAGTATAAATATATATAATAAATAAGTAGTTATTTATTATTCAAGGGATGCATCCTTTCATGGATGGTCACCATATTATTTCTATATATGGAACACTCATCATTGTAATAATATATTCATATACAATATTATCTCATATGAAAAATCAACATGGTATTAGAGAAGGACTGGGCTTGACTCCCTCATGGGAGGGCCCAGGTAAATGTAAGGGAAATGGAAGCATGAGTAGAGGAATATATTCCTATAGGTGAAGGTAGATAGCTTGCATGGATTGTTGCTATGTATTTGTAGTAGTGTGATGTTTTTCCATGGCTTAATTAGGATGAGAAAAAGAATGAACTCGTTGTGATGTGGGAGATGAAAGAAACCACATCCACCGTGGAGAAAGATTCTGAGAACTCCCACACGGCTTCACTGAAAGAGATTTTGTGGAGGAAAGGCTTAGAGTAGAGCATGTTGTTGTAGTGAGAGACAATGCCAAGGCTCGAGAATGAGAACAAAGATCTTTTGTAGAGACAAGGGAATGTGAGAATCGGATGGCTTCTTGTGAATATGCATGTTGATCGAAGCTTAACAAAATCCCCATCATTGTTCATAGTTGCAATCTCGATAAATGAACGTGGGAGATTTCTCCAATTAAAGAGGATGCACCATGGGCATTGGAACTGGATGACCAAAGAAAGGAACTCATACTATAGTGGCTACAGTCGATCCCATTTATGACCTTGGAAACAACACTCGAAGAAGTGATCACATTATTGCCAAACTACTCCTTTGGCGACAATTCTCTTAAATTGGAGTTGTTTGAGATGATGAAATTGAATTTAATGTCATAAATGATAGTTGGATGTATGGAGTTTGTAGCTCCTTACGGTGGCAGGTGCGAGGAAATCCACTCTCAAGGAAAAAATCGCAGTAGATACTGTTGCAGCCTTGTTTGTTGCCTCCATTGTCTTTGTACCCATTGACAATCCTTATTTCCATCGCATTCTTGAAAGAGCTAGATTGCTATTTCATTTTGTTGACCAATATCGTATAACATATGGTATAAAATGCCCTTTCTATTTCTTATTCTCGGGCTATGGTTTGTTATCCTATATTTTTGTCCCACGGACTATACTGGAGGAAATCCTGTCGTGATGATCAGTGAGGAACCCAAAGAGACAAGTAATAAAGGTCAATGGGAGACATTGCAAAGGAATTACTTTCTCATCTCGTGAAATTGACCAAGATTTCTTAATGAGTGGGCTCCATTATGAAATAAAGGAAAATGTATAAAATGTGAGGCAACATCGTGTTAATGGGGCATTTAATGGTATTCTCCATTGTCTCCTTGCTTCTCATAATCTTCTTGTGCCAAATATTTGATATTGTTATGTGGAGAAATACCTCTAAAGATGGATCATGTGTCAAATTGGAATATCAATTGGGTACAATTGAAAGATAAAGTTCTCTATGTTGAGAATATGGATTGTGGCAAGAGGGTTCTCCTAGAAAGAGGGAGTATCCAGTGAGGCAAACTGGACAAGCAGGGTTTTTAGTGACAGAGGGAGTTGGCCTCAGAGTTCGAAATGAAGGATCATGGCTTAATGAATTACTATTTGGGATTATAAGTATGGCAAAAGCTAGGTGAGATCTTCCTTGTTCAAGGGAAGTATGTTGTGAAGATCCATCAAAAGTTTGGGATGATGGATTGAAAATCCATGGCAACTCCCATGGTGATAAACCTGAAGAAGTTGAGAGACTCTGATTCTGAACTAGTAGACCCCTCCACATACCGGAAATTGATTGGCTCACTGATGTATTTGGTTGATACCAGGCCAGACATATGCTTTGTTATGAACATGTTGAGCAAGTTCCAAGTGGAACCAAGACATGAGCATTGGATTGTTGCAAAGCACATATTGAAATATTTGTGTGGCATGCTAAACTATGGCTTGAGATATGTCTCAAAAGATGATGTACAGTTGCAATGATATACAGATTCTGATTGGGCAGGGAGTGCAGATGACATAAAGAGTACTTCAGGAGTATGCTTCAGTTTGGACTCTACTATGATATCTTGGACTAGCAGGAAGCAGAAGTCTGTTGCGCTCAGTACTACAGAGGCAGAGTATATTGCAATTTGTAATGCATGTAAATAAGTAGTATGGCTCCGTAAGATTGTTTATGGATTGTTTGATTAGGTATTGGAATCAACCATGATATTATGTGATAATCAAAGTTGTGTAAATATTTCATAGAACCCTTTGTTCCATGAAAGGTCGAAGCACATAGAGATCAAGTACTACTACCTTCGTGATAAATTCCAGAAGGGAAATATAACACTCCAGTATATATCTATCGATGAGAAGATAGCAGATATTCTTACGAAACCCTTGTCCAAAGGGAAGTTTGTATACTTTAAGGACAAGTTGGGACTTGTGGAGATTTCTCCCTTGGTTGAGAGGGAGTGTTGATCTGTATCATGATAGTACGATATGATGTTTTTGCATCATGCTAGTACAACTTAGATATGATACAGATGTTGGGAGTCGCATCATGCTAGTACAACTTAAAGATGATGCAGTTACATGACTTGCATCATACTAGTACAACTTAGATATGATGAATTATCATCATGCTAGTACAACTTAGAGATGATGCAGTTACCTGAATCACATCATACTACTACAACTTAGATATGATGCAGTACCATCATGCTAGTACAACTTAGATATGATGCAAAAGCATCATGCTAGTACAACTTAGAGATTATGTAGATGATACTCCACATCATGTCATTACAACTTACATATGATGCATTTGCATCATGCTAGTACAACTTAGATATGATACAATGGATGATATGACTTGATGTGCACCATGCTAGATGAATTATGGCTCATATATGATGCAGTTGATGATATATCATGATATATTTTATGTAACTTTCCATTAGATAAAATTGGTTAACTTGAATACATTTAGTTGGTTGTTATGAATACCTCCCTAGTTAAGAGGCAGTGTTGAAATTGTAACTATGGTTGGTCTTCATAATGTATATATTCCAAAAAGAATATTCTAGAAAAGAATATGTGTACTTATAAAAGTAAGCCCTACATGTGTCACAGATGGTGACCTGATTAGGAAGAATGGTCCTTGTAGTCATGTGACACTTTGTTGAGTGCGTGAAAACTACATAACACATGTATAGTCATGAGACTATGGCAAATATTGTGTGTATATGGACAATAGTTGTATGATACTACGGTGGTTTTGTACCATTGGCGGAGACTGTGTGTCTCTGGATAGTAGTTGTGTGCTACTGCAGTGGTTGTGTACCATTGGACAATAGTTGTGTACTACTATGGATCATCACAGTCGTGTTCTATTGGATGGCATTGTAGTAGATGTGTACTACTAGTTGATTTCCATGGAGACTAACAAATCACTTGGAAGTAGTTGTGTGTTGCTTCTTGATCACAGAGACTATGACAAATGATTTGATCTACCAATGGTATGGTAGCAACTGTGTGCCACTAGTTTATTGTAGAGTATTCAATGGACTACTAGATGAATACATCATGGAAATATACCTTCCTAGTTAAGAGGGAGCGTTGATGTTTGAGGAAACAAGTGAGAGACATTCTCCCTAGAGGGTCTTGTGTGGAATAGTAAGGGGGGAATGTGGAATTCATCCTGACGTGCCCCATATGGTCGGATGAAGGAACCAAGACATGGGTTTCATGAGGAAACCTCGATATGTCTTGGGGGACATTGGTTCCATGAGGGAACCTCTATGTGTCCTAGAGAATAAATTGTTTCCATAGGGGAACCTTGATATGTCTTAGACATCTGCTCCATGAGGGAACCACGAGATGTCTAGTATGGAAACAGTTCATGAGTGAGTTGAGACATTGGTTTCATGAGGGAACCTCGATATGTCAAGTATGGTCCAAGATGACTTAGCTTGATCAAACCCAAGGGATTGACCACCCCTTATAGGATGAGCTAGCTCAAGTCTTGTGGATACCAACTACATGACGTGTACAAACACAGGTGAATGGCCCTAGTAAGCATCAGGAGGACCTTCTCTTAGATTGGGTTGTAGACCAATGGAGATAGGATACATTTATCACAAGGATGTACTTTTGATAAATGGGCCCAAGTGTAGTCCTTCCTTGATCATGCCAAGGAGTGATATGGAATCGAGGTGCTTAAGGTGATTTCCATGTATCAAATAGCATTGGGTTGGAATTCACTCACAGGGGTGTACGTGTGGTAAATGGCCTTGGTGTAATATTTTTCCTTAGTCATGGTGATTTGACTTGGAATGATAAATACTTAAAGATGTTAGATTCTATCACATGCAGACCCATAGTGAGCCTGATCTCAGAGAGAGTAAATTGGTTCAAAGGGAGAGTCACAGAAGGAGTTTCCCCTCGATTCAGGTGGGAGAGAGACATATCCCAAGACTGACAGGTGTCATGATTCTAGAGTGAATTTTGTATGCTTCAGAGACAAGATTTGGCATGATGAAGAATGTCTCCCTCTTTGAGAGGGAGTGTTGATGTTTGGACAACATCGAAAAGACATTCTTTCATATATAAATATGTATATATATAATATCATATAATATATGACATGATATTTATAATACAAAGTATAAATATATATAATAAATAAGTAGTTATTTATTATTCGAGGGAAGCACCCTTTCATGGATGGTCACCATATGTTCTCTATATATGGAACACTTAGCATTGTAATAATATATTCATATACAATATTATCTCATATGAAAAATCAACAGTATCGCCATCTTCTAAGTCAAGTTGTAATATTAGATACTTAGGTGGTGTATCATGTTCATATCCCTTAACCATTTTATATGCCCTTTCATATTTCCATTCACACCATACAAATTCATCATATTTCATCTCATGGTTGTATTCTCATATGCCATACATCAAGGTCTATCTTTAATATTCCCATGAGAAAATCCTCATCTTAAGAGATATAAGCTCAAGGATAAATAAGCTAAAATAAAAAGGAAAATAATAAAGCTTGAGCTATGCCACCTTTCTATGAGGCCAATGCCCCAAGTCACATGCTTAAAAATGCATATCTAAAGAAAGGAGACCAATAAAAAAATAAAAATAAAAAAAGGGGTAGCAAGAAATGGTGTTGAGGAATGGTAACCCAATGCTAAGCACTTATTCATATTTAAATACCTTGCATGTGGCTATGAGATTCAATTTCAAGAAGTCCCCCACCCCCACCTTTGAACATCACACTCCATCACATCACATACTTCTAACTTAGTGTCCTAGGAAATACCTATTGGTACTAGGAGTTGTCACATATAATAGAGGTTAATGTTGTCCCCACCATGGTTGAACTTAGTAAATGTATAAAAATTAAATGAGTTATTGAAAATTAGGAGATGTCATTTGATGTTTACCACCTAATGACACATATATCGATGCATGGTCCATCACTATAGGTGGGTGTCTTGCATTAGGATCTATGTACTTTCATCGGGAGTTGCATCTATGCCTTGGGATCCATGACACTTGCCTCTAGATTTATGTACTTCCATTGGGATCCATGACATTGCATTGGTATCTGTGTATCTGCCTTGAGATCCATGTGTTTTCATTGGGATGTGTACTTGCATTGGGGTATGCATACCTTCTTTGGTATTTGTGACATTTGTATTGGACACTATGACAAAGCTTATGCATCATCATTTGCACATGTGTTATCCTTCCTCATGATGGTGCCTAGTTTATAGATGATGGACACATCATCATGGCTTACACATGTCATATATTTTTCCAACTGGCATTACTCATGGAGGAGGTGGAGAATTTTCGGTTGAGCACATCTCTTCCCTGGATTATTCTCACATGTGTGGATTGTTATTATGGCCTAGTGAATCATTTATGTTGGAGCACCCCTCTTTTTTATCATTTGTTCACACATGTGAGGTGGTTGAGGTGGTTACAACACATATTTGGAGAGTGCCCTCATTAATTGGCATATGTGAGAGTTAGTTACATGTTGTTGAAGCACTTCTTGGGGGCACACCTCATTCCTTGAGCCCATTTCTCTCACATGTGTGGTTTTTTATGGTAGTTGGAGAATTTTGAGGGGGCAAACTTCATTTATTGAGCTCTAGTCCACATGTGTGGATATGTTTTACTAGTTCGAGGAGAGTTCCATGCATCATGACTAGGTCGACCTCCCTATGAAGGAAATTATTTATGATTTGACCACTTCTATTTGCTAATTTGAGGAGGTTTTCCACTTGGTTGAGATGCCTATGTTGTCTTGTTGTACATGTGACATCTAGTCCATCATTTTTTGTTATTGTTGTTCTCATCCTATTTATTTAGTTGAATGATTTACTATTTTGAGGATAGTTAGTTAGACATCTAGTATTATTTTATTTTGAGGCTCTTGAGAGTTTTAACTTTCTAATCCTCACACCTAGGTGAATTTCTTTCTAGTGATTTCCTTGTTGTAAATAAAATTAGCAGCCCACAAAACAAAACACATTGTTGGAATAATTAACTCAAATAAATAGCGGAAGCAACATTGGAAACCAAATCTCATACACAATACGCAAAGATGTTTTTCCCTTCAAATAAGCTTATCATTAGAATAATATCAAAGATTACAAGGGCTCCCTTACTAGGAAAATAGTCGACATAGAAATACATAAAACTATAAACAACACCTGCAGACTCTAGTAACTCATTTGTGGTTGTACGACCCCATACTTTCACTTCTCAAAGATTGTACGCACCTATCCTAATTGTCACCCATATAAACATGTGCTTTCCTACACTAAATCCCACGTACACGTTGTTGGAATACTAAGAGGGGGGGTGAATCAATATTAGCACAATTATTATGTTTTAACCACAATATGTATTGTTTAATTTTATGAGCAGTTCATCAATAGCATTCAAAAAATCATAAGTAGTATAAATGAATAGTGAAAAATAAGCAACCACACGAGTAAACAGTACACCAATATTTTACATGGAAACCTAATGCGGGAGAAAACCACATAATTCTTTTTCTTGTATGTCAAAAGAAATACATTCATAGGAAGCACCAACTTCCTTGTTTTCCAACTACAATTGGAAGGAGGCTCCAACCCCCTAGTTTTTTCATTCTCCAACATGAAGGAAGCTACAAATCCCTTAGTTTTCCGGAACCAACCGAAAGGAGGCTACAACCCCCTTTCCTTTCCCCATCCCGCCACCCTGGAATATAAGTGCCACAATCATTGATACTGCCACTTTCTCTCTATCACTGTCAATCTGTCCCTATGAAACCTATCACTGTAAAACCTATCACATCAACCTCATCAACCAACAAAATCTGATCATATAGCTTTCATACCCATAATCACAAGAGTATATCTCAAACCAACATTACCAATACATCTCTCAAACATGTAACAAGAGTACCATCATCCATAAACCAAATATCATGAAGTATCACATCAACCATGTGTCAAGCCCTAACTGTTATGTAGCCTCAACCTACACCAATATATTCAACAATGCATCTCAACCCAAAACCCTCATACATGTACCAAATGAATCATAATCTACCTCAACAAAATACTTAAGAGGATGTGCCAAATACAACCAACAAATGCACCAACTATGTGCCTCAACGGATCTTCCTTATACAACATGTACCATACAACCAAAAATATCTCAAGGGCTATGTCCTAGCTCACAAGATCAAACCTCAAGAAATTCCCCAGATCCAACTTCCAAACAAACACACAAAACATACATTTCACTTTCGTAGATGAATTTTTTGTACCCGAACATTGTCACACATGCATGTAGCCTCTTCTTGGCTTCTATAATCTGGTACAAACTCCAATATTCAAATCCAGTTTTGCCTTGCAGGATGAATCCTTCTGTCTAGCGATGCCTCGTGTGACGAGCTCTAGACAATTCGTGGGGGTACCTCGCATGATACTAGTAGTCTGACCCGCAAGGGTCAGCGAAATTGGGTTTTTTAACAAAACCATTGCTCTCCTCTGTAGTCACAATATTTTGTCATCGTTATTCCTTTGCTTCCTCAAATTTGTGCTACCTCAGATATTTCAATGATTACCTACCAATAACCTTTCACAAGATAGATATTCAATGTGATCAATAGATGCTAATGTGAGTCTCTTAATCTCTTATTTATACTTCCCAAGTGCCTTCCTTTAGGGGCTACCTTGTAACTATTTTACCCCTTCTCCATATTCAAGGGATAACCTACTTTCTTGTTGCAACTAACTTTTCTTTAATCAGACAAATCATAAATTCTTTGTTGCAACTACTTTCCTTGATTAGCTTCTTGTTGCAACCACTTTACCCATAATTAGTTTCTTGTTGCAACCACTTTGACTAGACAAACTTCTTGTTGACCTTCTAGGGGATTCTAGAATAATTGACTTCTTTGTTGAATTTCTAGGAACTTCTAGATTATTCTTCGAGGGTCCTCCAACTTCACAAAGCCATATTTCCTCAACCGTGAGGAACTATATGGCATGCCATATATCACTGGAAATTACATGACGTGTACTATGCATCTATGATAGTCTTTCTTACAAATATCCTGACCTACATGTATTTATTCCTCGATCAACTGTGGGTTCCATGACCATACCTTCGGGGCTACCAGAAATTTCTACTAGACTTGCTTCAATGGTTGACATCAATGACAACCAACCTAATCTTTCAACAATATCCCCCTTTGGAATTGACGACAACACTCTGATGAAACGTTGATGGCATGGAAACACTTATGCTCATGCTTCCCCTGTGACCATCACTCCCCCTATAATTATGCCTTTTTCTGGCTCCCCATTTCCATGCCTCTGAATACTCTCTCTCTCCCCTTTTGAAATCAACAACAAAGAGTAACTTCCCTTTGGGGTTTCTCCCCCTGTCTGAACTAGCCTTTGGGATACTCCCCCTGTCTGTACTGTCCTTTCAGTTGCTCCCCCTGTCTGGAAGCTTCAAATATTTGTGTTGTCCTTTTTCTCTTTATGGTGCTTCCTCATGTAAATACATGAAATATATGAAAATCATTCAAAAATTAACTGTGGTATAGAACCTACTCCAAGTTTCTGTTGAAGATACTCAAAGGTCTCCCTGGGGAGAGGTTTGGTGAAAATATCTGCAATTTTCTCTTTTGTCCCAACATACTCGACCCTAATGTTCTTCTCTGCAACCTATTTTTATAGAAAGTGAAACTTGATCAGAATATGTTTCGTCTTGGAGTGCATCACTTGATTCTTTGAGATACTGATGGTGTTGGTGTTATCACAAAATATCAAAATGGGCTCATCATATTCAACTTGTATATCCTTCAAATTTTGTTTCATCCATAGAACCTGAATACATCATGATGTTGCTGCAATATACTCTGCTTTTGTTGTAGACAAAGATGTTGATGATTTTTTCTTGTTCAACCATGATACCGGGCACTCACCCAAGTAGAAAGATACTCCACTTGTACTTCTTCTATCATCAATGCAACCTTCCCAATCTGCATCTATGTAGGAAACAAGAGATAGAGTATTTCCTTTTGGATACCATAATCCAAACTCTTATGTACATTTTCTATATCTGAATATCCTCTTCACTACCATAACATGTGATTCCTTTGGTATTGCTTGAAACCTTGCAACCTGTCCAACTGCTTGCATCACATCCAATCTAGAAGCAGTGACATAGAGTAAGATGCCAATCATTGATCTGTATTGTCTCAGGTCTGCATCCTGTGAATCATCATCCTTACTTAACTTGCAACTGGTTTGCATAGGAGTACTAACCGGTTTGCAATCTTCCATTCCAAACCTTTTTATCATTTATATGATACACTTGGTCTGATAGATGAAGATACCTTTGTTGCTTTGAAAAATCTTTATGTGGAGATTGTTGTCTACATTTCCTTTCTTGAACCCTTGTTGTTGTAAGTATTTGTCCAGTCTTGAATACCTTGCTCTGGGGGATTGTTTGAGACCATATAGTTCCTTCTTCAACCTACAAACATAATTTTCCTTTTTTGACAACTAAAATCCTTCTGGTTTCTCGATGTATACTTCTTCTTCTAACTCTCATTTAGAAAGGTTGAATTTACATCCATCTGATTTACCTTGATATTTTTGGAACACGCATAATCTAGAATCAACCTAATTTCTTCCATTATGGAAATTGGGGAAAATGTCTCTTCAAAGTCTATACCTTCAACATGAGTGTATCCTTTGCATACCAATCTTGCTTTGTTCTTCGTAACATGTCCATCCTCATTCAATTTTTTTTTTAAGACCCACTTTGTGTCAATCGCATTCTTATTCTCCAGTCTTGGAACAAGTTCCCAAGTGTCATTCTTTTCTATCTGGTCCAATTCTTCATTCATAGCTTTGATCCAGTATTCATCCTTAATGGCTTCTTCAAAATTGCTTGGCTCAATTTTGGATAACAGTGTTAGGTGTTGTTCTTCTGGTGAACATATTCTTCTTTGGGTTTCAAAACCTGTATCTTTATTCCCAATGATCTATTTTGGTGGATGATTTTTTTGTACTCATTTGTTAGGTGTCTTTGGAGGTGCCTGAATATCATGTTTCTCTTTCTCTGCCTCTGACTACTCTTCTTCTTCATCGGATCCTTCATCTACTTATTCTTCTTTCAAATATTATTCTTGATCATGTTCCACTGAATATTTGCTTCCTTCTTTTGTCTTCTGCACATTTGTTTCATCAATCATCACATTGATTCTTTCCACTATTCTGTTGAGTCTTAGATTGAAGCATTTGTATGCTTTTATTTTTATTGAGTACCCAACCAGTATGTCGTTATCAACTCAAGAGTCAGATTTTCCAATCCTACCATCTTCTCTTTCGATATAACATTTGCTTCTGAACACTTTGAAATGCTTCACATTTGTTGGTCTTCCTTTCCATAACTCATAGGGAGTTTTATCATTGTTATTTTTTATCATTTCTCTGCTCTGAATATGAACTATTGTATGTATTTCCTGTACCCAAAAGATGTCTTTCATCTTGGAATCATTTAACATGGTTTGGCCATTTCCTACACTATTGTGTTCTTTCTTTCGACAACTCCATTTTGTTAAGGTGTCCTAGCAATTGAGAACTATATTTTTATCCCATGTTCACTACAAAATTCAATGAATTCCTTTGATGTAAATTCTCCTCCATTGTTTGATCTTAAATAATTGATTTTCATCTATGTTTTAGTTTCAACCATTTCCTTGTATATATTGAAGTGTTCAAAAGCCTCTGACTTCTTCCCGAGAAATCAAACTGCAGTCATCCTTGTGTAGTCATCAACCAGTAACATAAAGTATCATTCTCCATTCAATCCCTTTGTTCTTGTCGGTCCACATAGATCTATATGAAAAATATTTAGTGGTTTTTTTGTGGAGTGCTCCTTTGTTTTGAACTTGGTCCTGGTTTGTTTTCCCTGTAGGAAATTCTTGCATAGAGTATTTGTTGGCTTCAAGATCTCATGAATTTCTCTTACTGCTTCCTTTCTGTTGATTTTTGACGAGATTATCAAAGTTTATGTGACCCATTTTTTTGTGCTAGAGCCAACTTTCATCATCCTTTCCTAGGCAATATATTTCCTTTCCAATTTCATTTAGTACATATATGTTGCTTGGAGTTCTTACAATTGTAGCTACCAACTTTCTTGATCCTTCTTTTCTTATCTCACATTTATCCGAGTCAAACATAAGTTTGTGTCCTTGATAACACATTTGAATTACACTTAGAATATTGTGCTTCGTGTATTCGACTAGTAGAAAATTTTCTGCCCTGGCATCCTGATGCAGGAGCATCGCCGACGTCAAGCGAGCCAGTGCGGAAGACAACGGACAGCTAGACAAGCCAGCACAATTTTTGAAAACACCTTGAAACTGTTGTGCGAACATTAATGTGGAAACTTAATGAAGCGCACTTGTATATTGTAAATGGACCTTGAGTGGATTGCTCTCATCCTTAGTAGGTAGACGACATTTAAGATAGTTAATGCAGGTAGATAGAATTTAATTCTAGATTAGATTGTTTGAGAGCGCAAGAGGGAAACGGGATATAGAAACCCTCATTGTGTATTGTAACATTATTGAGAATTGAAGTTAGAAGCAGAAGAGCATAGGAGAAGCAGAGAACTGTGTAAGAACACCCATGTATTGATATTTGAATTAATAGAAAGAGTTTGATTCAAATTCATGGTTTTGTGTATGTTCTCTGTGTATTGATGTTGAATGATATCCTCGTGAATGTTTGCTTCCTGTTATACATTTGCTTTATATGTTGTGTATATGATTTCATGCTTTGAGTTTGAAGTCTGAGAGGATGAAAGAATGAGTTTCAATTGTTTCTCTATCTGAGTAAGAATTCCTGCAAGGAGTGCAGTTGAAGTGTCCGTAAGGAGTGCGTTGACAAGAATTCAGGGTTGCGTCTCTGAAGCTCAGATAGTTTTACTTTTGTTCTCATTTCCTCAAAGTGCAGTTGGGCACAGGAGCCGTGCAAGGAGTGCGTAGGCCGGGTAAAAGTCTCAGGGTTGCGAATCTGAGTGAAGCGTCGAGAGACTGCTGCTGCAAGTGTGCGCAGAGTCGAAGTATGCAATCACTTGAAAGTGTTTGAAGGTTTTCGCAAGGAGTGAGAGCGAGAGGCTTCTTTCTAAGAAATTGAAGCCGTGGGGAAAGCTCAGGAGGTATAGAACCTTCGAGTAATCGCCAAGAGAAGCACAGGGAGTTTGTGTCATGAGGTATTTAAACAAGCGTCGCTAGTAGTGTGCAGGTGGACAAGTCTTCATGGAGGAGTACTTGGTCATTCGCAGGAATCGCCAAGCAAAGACGGACGGTCGGTATTATCCAAGGAGGATTCGCGATAATCCGTGGGCTGTTAGATCTCGCAAAGGTGCAGGGGAGATACGACGACATATTCTCTAAAGGTTTAAAGCTCAGGAGGGGTGAAGCCATTGATCAGGGCCACGAGGACTGTCGGATTTGCACGTGGAATCATGTATCGGGGTTTCGTGGATTGAAACTCCAAAATATTGCAACGGAAATCACAATATTGCGATACACGATATCCCAAAAGGTTAAGGGGATAGTCTGAGGCCACAAGGGTCAGAGTGGAGGACGGGTGGCACGAGCTATCGGGGTTTCGTGGCAAGAAGTCTCGAAACAACCGCATTAGGATTTGCGATATTGCGAACCCCGAATTGTCGATGAGGTGAAGCGTTGAATAGTCAACCCGCGCATGCGTCGGAGTTTCGGCGTATCGGGCAATGGGAGTTGGGGATACAAGTTGTTTGATATCTCGAGTAGCGAAATCACGATAGAG
Source organism: Picea engelmannii (assembly GCA_009831015.1). Lineage (NCBI taxonomy): Eukaryota > Viridiplantae > Streptophyta > Pinopsida > Pinales > Pinaceae > Picea > Picea engelmannii. The sequence goes on along the minus strand of ML805950.1, from coordinate 122,374 downwards.
AGAACCCCGATAAGAGAAAGTCAGCGTTGACTGGCTGTCGGGTTTCATGGATTCGTGAAACCAAAGGCCGACCACTAGACTCGCAAAGTTGCGAAGTCCAATCTCCCAAGTGGAAAGAGGGGATCGCTCGAGAGTTCTGTGGGTGCAGATTTCCAGATAGGGAAATAGAAGGACGTTTGGAGTTCTTCGGGCCGAGTGAAGAGAAGATCCTGTGAGCTGACATGGACCTTCCGACCTGCGGGTTGTGAGGACGGCGTTGGCATCACATCCTTGCTTCCAAGCTTAATTGTGCCTCTTCTTATAATTATGGCTTAGTCTTCATTCCTAAATGAAACTAATCCATCTCTTTTTTTGTTCAATGTTAGAAACTTGTACTTATCACCTGCCATATGGTTTGAGCAGCCACTGTCAACATATCATCCATGTTTCTTGTGTTGAGCTTGTAAAGAAAGCGTGTGTTCTTCAATGTTGAATTGATCATGCTTCCTTATCCATATCCTTTGTGTTTCATGTATGTGAATGTTGATATTTTGTTGTGATTCTTTAGGAGGAACAATCAATCTACAATCTTTTGAATTGTGTCCAAAGTTGTTTCACTTGTATCATTCTACTTCAATGCTCAAGGATTCAAATATGTTGCAGCTTCTGCTCTATGCTTCATGAGACCTTCTAGGATAACCATTTCTTGTGTAGCCTTCATAGTTGTTTTTGTTCTTGGTATTGGCTATACAATTGGTTTATGAATAACATAAACCAAGAAAAATAGTTTGATACCTGGGGGTGGAAGATCTTCTAAATGGTGTTGCTCTTTTGAATCCTTCTTCTTCTCAGGTTTTCTCTATTGTTGGTTGCTGTTGATTTTGAGTTTTGAATCTTCTGGGTGGTGCAGTGTCTTTGTAATATTCTTCTTGATTCATCCTGCCTGTTTCCTTCTTAGAATAACTTCTCACTGTTTCTGCATAGCTTCTTTGTTTTGTTGCCTTGGAGCTTGAGATTTTTCTCCATTTGGTTATATCCTAGTCTGGATTTGTCATGGTGTGGCCTTTGACTGCTAATGATCTCATCCAATACTTTGGTGTTCTTTTTTTGCATGTCCTTCTTTTGAAGATCTTTTCTTAGAGTGTCTATTTATTCTTACAAGCCTTTGATCATCTTGTCATTTTCATCTAAATGACCTCTGAGTGCTTCTTTAATTCTATTGTCTTCTTCTACTTGGATTTTTAACTTGGTGAGAATCTACTCGACTTATTCGTAATTGGAATTTTGAGATCCTTCTTTCTCTTTTAGTTCTTCCTTGAGTGACATGATTTTATTTCTTTCAATCCTTAGCTCTTCTAGTGCACTAAATAATTCTACTCTGAGATCGACTTCTCCTTCTTCTTCAAAATCTTCTTTGAAATCTTCTACTTCCATGAAGAGTACTCTTTATGTCTTGTTGTCACTGTCTTCATCCTCATCTGATGATGAACTGTCTTCTTTGGTGCAGAGACTTTTCTTGAAGAATTTATTTTTGTTTCTTCTACCCTTTTGATTTTTATTTTCTTTTTAGGGTCTTCTTCTTTATCACTTTATGTATTCTTATGAGGACATTTAGAAGCAAAATGACCAATACCACCACAATTAACACATTTCAATGGAATCATACCTTTGTATTTTTCGGTTCCTCTTTTCAATTTTCTGATGAAATTTTCCATTTCTTCATCTTCCTATGAATCATCACTGCAACTACAGTCTGATTTTGGCTTTTGCTTGTTCTTATTCGTTGTCTTCTTTGATGCCTTAAATGCTTCTTCCTTCGTGACTAGGTTATCTTTCTCTATCCTCATCTCATAAGTTGTGAGTATTCCATGTAACTCATCCATGGTCAATGTATCTAGGTCCACCCTTTCTTCTAGAGATGAAATATTCAGATCAAATCTCATCAGAAGAGACTTTAGTACCTTTTGAGCAACAACTTGTTCCTTCATTTCGTCTCTGAAACCTTTAATAGAGTTCACTATTTCATCAACTCATAGAAAGTGAGTTGTAATTCTTTCATCATCCTTCATCTTCAATTGTTCAAACTTGGATATGAAGGTTTGAATTTTGGCTCCCTTGACTTTAGTGTCTCCTTCGTAGATATTCTTCAGTTTTTCCTAGACTTCCTTTGCAGATTCACAGTGAAAAACATTGGTATATATTGATTTAGTCAAACCATTCAAAATAACATTTCTAGCCCTTGAATAATTTTCTTCAAGTTTATTTCCATCCTTGTCTATCGGGGAAGTGGTTGGTCCTTTGTATCCATCTTCTATTTCTCTCCATACATCAAATCCATGTGCATGCACATAATTTTTCATAGTTCTTCTCCAGAAGGCATAGTCCCGGCCATCAAACTGTGGTACCCCAATCTTAGAGTAATCCATGATCTCCTTCCAGTGGTTAGAGTGCTTCTTGAAGGACCTTCTCTGATACCAATTGTTGGAATATTGAGAGGGGGGGTGAATCAGTATTAGCTCAATTATTACTTTTTAACCACAATATGTATTGTTTAAATTTATGAGCAGTTCATCAATAACATTCAAAACATCATAAGCAGTATAAATGAACAGTGAACAATAAGAAACTACACAAGTACACAATACACTAATATTTTACATGGAAACCCAATGCGGGAGAAAACCACATAATGTTTTTTTCATATTTCGGAAGAAATAAATCCATATGAAACACCAACTTCCTTTTTTTCCAGCTACAACTAGAAGGAGGCTCCAACACCCTAGTTTTTCCAGGCTCCAACCTGAAGGAAGCTACAACTCCCCTAGTTTTCCGGCACAAAGCGGAAGGAGGCTACAACCCCCTTTCATTGGCCCGTCCTGCCACCCTGGAACAAGACCCTCTCTCTCCTCTGTAGTAACAAGATTTTTTCGTCGCTCTTCCTTCACTGCCTCAGATTTGTTCTACCTTAGATATGTTAATGAGTACATGCCAATAACCTTTCACAAGATAGATATTCAATGTGCTCAATAGACGCTGATGGGAGTCTCTTGATCTCTTATTTATACTTCCCAAGTGCCTTCCTTTAGGGCCTACCTTGTAACTATTTTATCCATTCTCCATATTCTAGGGCTAACACAATTTCTTGTTGCAACTTTTCTTTAATTAGTCAAATCATAAATTCTTTATTGCAACTACTTGCCTTAATTAACTTCTTGTTGCAACCACTTTACCCATAACTAGTTTCTTTTTGCAACCAATTTGACTATACAAACTTCTTGTTGACCTTCTAGGGGCTTCTAGAATAATTGACTTCTTTGTTGACCTTCTAAGAACTTCTAGATGATTCTTTGAGGGTCCTCCAACTTCACAAATCCATATCTCCTCAACCATGAGGAACTACGTGGCATACCATATATCATCGAAAACGGCACCATGTGTACTATCCATCTATGATAGTATTTTGCTTGCAAATATACTGACATACATGTATTTATTCCTCGATCAACTATGGGTTCCAAGACCATACCGGAAATTTCTACCGGACTTGCTTCAAGGGTTGACATCAATGACAACCAACCCAATCTCTCAACACATACATGCCCTGGCTGACTTGTGAAGTGTGTACAACTCTGTACGATTGTTGTGGCTCTGATCTGCTAGATCCTCTTGCGACTTCCCCCATTCTTTCTTCTCTATGACATGTACTGATCTTTATATGAAATTCCTTCTCCACCTATCTGATATCTCCTTGAATCATAGTCCTTCATGATTCAATCTTGGGAAAAAACCCTTCTTTTCTCTCCAAAAGTATCTTTCTCCTTCACCCTAGACTTGCTTTATAATATTGAGTTATGACCTAACCCTGATCTCCAAAGTGATTAATGGTTGAGATTATATCTCATCTCACTTGAGATCCATGGCTAAGATCTAATTCACTAATGCTAATAACTTTATAATTTCATTAAATAAAACTAAACTAATTAATAAAAGCATTTTAATTTAATAATTCATTTAATTAAAATAAATTACTAAAGTAAAAGGTTTTGGATGAATTCCACACGTCTAGACACTTAGAAATGTGTGGAAGTACCTGTCCAATGCTACAAACATGAACACTCCATCTTAGTGAGGAAGTTACTTCTCGAAGAGCCACCTGGAACTGGTTTTCCCTCTGATACTGGCACAATATCTTGCACATCATCCTTCCCCATGGAATCCCTCCAAACATATTGGTCTGCTGCTTCATGAACACTAATAGAATCATAATCAATGATGTTACTCATTAGCGCCACGAAGTTTGGAAACTTCTTTGGAGTTCTTCTCTCCTTGAATGTTCTCCTAGGAGCCTCAACTTGCTCATGAGCATCCCTCAATGTCAGTTCAAACTAGCTAGGTCTTCTAACAGAACTAGAAGGGGATAACTCATCCTCCCCACCTAAGATTGACTTTTTGAACTGGAAGTATTTGAACTATATTCTCCCTTCAAAGCCTTCTACTCCTTGTCCCCTACCACTGACATCGATCCATCCAACATTCCCTTAGACCTATGAATAGACTTTCCCTACAACTTGTATAACTTTCCCTCTCTAACCCCAATGTTGATTGTTGTGTCAGGGATATCTCCCTCTAGACGTATGAGTAATTTCTCTTTCTTGAACATGATGACAAAACCCATGTCCTCCAAAATTGAGACTGAGAACAATTTCTTCTTCAATTTCGGTACATAAAGCACATCCTGGCCCTCCAACGAACCTTCTAACTAAAGTTGAAACAAGATTGTTCCCTCACCCTTCACTACATACTTGACATTGTTACCAAGCTTGACATGGGTCCCTGACTCCTTTTCAATTAGACCACTGAATAACTCTTGTGCCTCTGTCATGATGAGATGCACCACTATCCAAGTACCGAGAACTAGTTGTGTTGATGTTGGTAGAGAGGAAGGAGAGTAGTGATAAATCCTTCTCAAACCTTGCTGCAAACTCATCTAGTTGTGTCTTTATTGATGCTATTATTTGTGTCTTCCCTTGTCCCTTCTTCTTCTCAAAAAACTGTGATGCATAACGCCCATTCTTATAGCATGTGAAACACTTGATTTTACTCAAGCCCTTCCCCTGATCTCCTCACTATTATTCTTAGAACTTTTTCCTTTGCTCTTCTTGACCTGACCGACTAAAGCCACATTCTCCTCTCTATTGTAACATAAATTAAAATTCAAAATATTTTAAAATAAGCATTTTGAGCATGTTTCTTAGTTTTATTTGGTTGATTTAAGGGTTTGGTTGGATGGTTTCTTTTCCTTAATAATTAAAGCATTTGTTTTTATTTAAATTGATGCCTCAAACATTTTATTATTGATTAGTTTAAGAGTTCATTTGGAAAGTTTGTGCATTTATTAAGCATTTGTTTCTATTTAAATTAATGCCTCAAACATTTTATTAATGATTAGTTTAGGAGTTCATTTAATGGAAAGTTTGTGTATTCTTACCATGCTTGGTGATATAGTTTGTGTATTCTTACCATGCTTGGTGATATGCTCTCTTAATTAATTATGGTCATGCATGACAAAAGGGGTAAATTAGAGTTAAAAATGATGGCAAGTGAAATTAGTTCTTATATATTTCATTAAAAAAATCAACATTTAGGATTAGCTAAGTTACTTTTGAAAAGTGTGCACAATAAACTCATTATAATATAAAAACTATAATAATAATAAAATAATAAGGAAAAGTTGTATTTCTTTTAAATATAAACATAACAATTGTGAATTAGTTATTATATTTTTTTCCAATAAAAAATTAGTTCAATTATATCCATAATAATTTGTTTACATATTCAATGATGAATGTTTTTATAGTTTTATTATATTTGACTGCTTCTTGTTTCTTATGTGCATGTGTGAGCTGAAGTAAAAAAGTAAGTTGAATTTTGAAGAAAGGCAATAGATATGGGATGCAGTAAAACCATATGGAGATTTGGTGCCAACTCAACAAGGCTCAGTACATCAAGGAATTCAATGCATTACAATGGAGAACAGTTTAAGGTTTTGTCCAAATCTGTTGAGGAATGGTTGGATTTGCAGATTTGAGTGGCTAAATTTGTATAATCTAAGTGTTTTTTCAGCGTGCTGAATCCATTTATACATTCAGAAATACAATTTAAACAACAGTAAATAGCGATTTTATCCAAATTTACATCACCAAATTCCCACCAAAAAACCCCAAAAATAAAACGTTTAACCAACACCTCAAAATGATGATTCACTCCCCACATCTTTTCTCGGGTCCAACTAAATACTGTAATAAAAATATGGATAATCATCCAAAAATAAAAAAAAATAAAAAAATTCTGAGAATCGACTAATACAAAGTACACGGAAGATAAGGGTAAATGGTGACAATGTAATGGCACAGAGATTAGGATCAATGGAAAAGCCAGCAGTCAAATTGCCATGATATCGACTCGGTTACTCTGATAGGGCAACCATTTTTCTATTCATTATAATGCAGCAAATTGGCACGGAATTCCAAATATCTTGTCATATGGTCGTGGGAATAGTTTAAGGATTTTAGTTGATTAATTTTACTTTAGTTTGATTTTTAGTTTTTTGTTTTATTTATATTTAATTATACTTTTACTTTATCATTTTTTTTTATGTTTCATTACTCTTGTTTTTATTTTAATTTAATTAGTTTAGTTTTCAGTATCGTATTAGTTTAGTTTACTTCCATATTAATTCATTTAGTTTTTAGTTTAGTTTTATATTTTTATTATTTAGATTTAATTTTTAGATTTGGATTTTGTTTGATTTTATAAAATCATGTATTTGTTTTAAAAGATTATATGGTTAGGATTGTAGATGGATATTTGAAGCTAAAGATCAAGGAATTAAGATTATAAAAAGAGGACGAAAGTTACAAGGACGGGATTTTGGCAAAGATTTGAATAAAACTTTTTTTTTTTTTTTCTTTTAATTACCATCTATGTAATTTTAGTTGACAATTTCACAATTTGGTACTATCTCCATTCTGTAATTAATATTTCCAAGTCTTCTTTATGTGTAAAGTATTTATACATAAAGCACACCAAATTGGTGTATGAGACCCTCTTGTTTGTGGGACAAGGGACCCCCCCTCCCCGGTATACATACCCTACCCCTCTTTGGATTTGAACCTGTGACCTCCTAAGAGGAAACACATGTTCTTAACCATTAGGCCCACTCTATATATAATCTCTACCCCTTCCCACCTTCATAGATTAATAGAGAAAATGTATTATTATGGGGGATTAATGGAGAAAATGTATTATTATAATACATTTTCTCTATTAATCCCCCCCTCATATATATATATTAGAGATTAATAGAGAAAATGTATTATAATAATACATTTTTTCCATTAATCCCGTCTCCCCTCCCACCCTCATATAATATATGAGGGTGGGAGGGGAGAGGGAATTAATGGAGAAAATGTATTATTATAATACATTTTCTCCATTAATATATGAGGGTGGGAGGGGAGACGGGATTAATGGAGAAAATGTATTATTATAATACATTTTCTCTATTAATCCCTCCACCCTCATTTTTATATGAGGGTGAGAGGTGGGTGTTAATAGAGAAAATGTATTATTAGGGGATTTATAGAGAAAATGTATTATAATAATACATTTTCTCTATTAATCTGCCCCCTCCCACCCTCATGGGAGAGAGGGGGGTTAATAGAGAAAATGTATTATAATAATACATTTTCTCTATTAATCCCCGCCCCCCCTCCCCCGAGCCCACCCCTCTATGAGGGTGGGCAGGGGCGGATTAATAGACCCCCCCCCCCTTCTATGAGGGTGGGAGGGGGCGGGTTAATAGAGAAAATGCATTATAATAATGCATTTTCTCTATTAATCCCCCGGGAAGGGGAATATTAATAGAGAAAATGTATTATAATAATACATTTTCTCTATTAATCCTCTCCCCTCCCCTCATATTTATATTAGGGTGGGAGGCGAAGGATTAATAGAGAAAATGTATTATTAGGGGATTAATAGAAAAAATGTATTATAATAATAAATTTTCTCTATTAATCCCCCCCTCCCAAGGTGGGGGGGATTAATAGAGAAAATGTATTATAATAATACATTTTCTCTATTAATCCCATCTCCCTCCCACCCTCATATATAATATATGAGGGTGGGAGGAGGCGGAGATTAATAGAGAAAATGTATTATAATAATTAATTTTCTAATGTATTAATGGATTAAGTCTTTGATCTCTAAAGTTTATAGTCTTTAATCCCAGTCCATTGCCATTTATCCATAATCTCGTTCATCATTAACTTTAATACCATCCTAAATCTGGCACCTGTACTTCATTTCGAAATTGTCGCTTGGTGAGAGTGAGAAACCAACAATTTTAATTTGATTCTTGAGGGAGCCCCCTCTGACTGGAAGGGCCAACTTGCAGTCAAAAGATTGGTTTAAAAATGGTCTTGGCATGTTCCTAGTAGTCGAGAAAGCCAATCAATGCCACATTTACAATCTCTATGTCATCCACTTTCTCTCCAATAGCTGCAAGTTGATCGTGTACTTGAGTGATCCTCATGAAATATCTGGTAACATTTTCAGGTCTAGACATCTACACAGATATGTTTTTGTTTCTCAAGACCATCTTCCTATTCATGTTTTCTCTATGGAATAATTATAGTAGGGCATCAAACATTTCCTTGGTCATGTTCTTCTTGGATAAGTGAGGAATCATATGATCCTTCAATGCATCCAAGATTACCTATTGGGATTTGATCTCCTTCTTCTGGTGAACTACCAAATCTTGTGAATATGTCGGTGGAGGAACTACTTTGTCCACAATCTCACAAAAGTCATATTCCTTCAAAAGAAAAGTAACCCTTTCTTTCCAAGATAGGAAGTTGGATGCTCCATCCAATCTATCTTCAACTCTCAAACTTGTCATTTCCATCCCTTAGATCTAATAATCTTCCCTGGAAATAACATGTTGCTGAAAATTCCCCTATACTAGTATGATCATGTACATGCTTGGTACTACTGCAACCCGTTTATGTATGCACCTTATGCTACTAAAACCCGTGTATGTACAGGCCATGTGCTACTGAAACCCATGTACAACTTCATATGATTGTAAAAACAAGTTCTACCTCAGTCCGATTGTTTCCTTGAAATTTGTCCTTCAATTTCTGACTGTTGCTTTATAGATCTATTGATATCTCCTTGCAAATCTTAAAGATTTGCTACTAATTGTTATGGATATGAAATTTGGATTCCCTCTCAGAGTGAGAGTTCTAATACCATGTTAACTTTCTAATCCTGACACCTAGGTAAATTGCTTTCTAGTGATTTCCTTGTTGTAAATCAAATTAGCAGCTCACAAAACAAAATACAATGTTGAAATAATTAACTCAAATAAATAGCAAAAGAAATACTAGAAACCAAATCTCATACAAAATACACAAAGATATTCTACCCTTCAAAATAGCTTATCATTAGAATAATATAAAAGCTTACAAGGGCTCCCTTACTGGGAAAATGACCCACAAAGAAACACATAAAACTATAGAAAACACTTGCAAACCCTAGAAACTCCTTTGTGGTTGTACAACCCCATACTTTCACTTCTCAGAACTTGTATGCTCTTGTCCTCACTGTCACCCATGTACATACGTGGTTTCCTACACTATAGCCCACATACATACATGTTGTGACTGATCTATGAAGTGTGTACAACTTCGTACAGTTGTTGTGGCTTCAATTTGTTGGATCCTCTTGTGGATGCCCTTGTTCTCTATTCTCCCTTACTTATACTGATCTCTATATCAAAGTTATTCTCCACCTATTTGAGCTCTCCTTGAATCACAGTCCTCTGTGAATCAATCTTGAGAAAAATTCATTCTTTGCTCTCCAAAAGTGTCTTTGTCCTTCACCCTAGCCTTGCTTTAATAATATTGAGTTACGACATAACCTTAATATCCAAAGTGAGTAACGGTGAGATTAGATCTCACCTCACTTGAAATCAATGGCTAAGATTTAATTCACTAATGCTAATAACTTTAACATTTCATTAAATAAAACTCAACTACTTAATAAAAACACTTTACTTTAATAATTCATTTAATTAAAGTAAATTACTAAGGTAGAAGGCTTTGGACGAATTCCACATGTCTAGACACTTAGACTTGTGCGGAAGTACTTGTCAAATGCCACAAACATCATCAGAGCTCTTCATCTATAAATAAGAGCCTCTTCCTCATATGGTTGTTGGAAATTATTGGAAATAAACTTGTCTAGCCTTTGCTTTAGTTTGTATTCACTTGTATATTTCTTGAGGAGTCCCTATCTTAGGTGCATCACTAGTGCATGTTTTCTTGTAGGTTGATGAATGATAAAGCCGACACAAAGCCAAAGGGAGTTCATATGATACATTAGAGGGGATTGAGGTGGTAAGACTTTATTTATTATTGTTTTCCTTTATGTTATTTACTTTTAAATTTGACACATTGGAAAATAGACATCTTAGATTCCTTGTCATTATAGTTAATTTTAGGGTAGATGATACGTTAGTCGTTGTCTTAAAAGTAGATTTCTAAATACTTTTTTCCTCAAGGATTACAAGTTCTTAAGCATCTAATTGAGGCTTTGTAGAGAACATCAATTTAATTGCTTCCAAACCCCTAATATTCACAAAGAACAAGACCCCATTAAGATCAAGGTTGATTCTATAACCCAAATGGAGTTAGACATTGGTATTCCTTTTACCAACCCACAAATTTAATTTTCCCTTTTAATTTATGTTCTTTGCAAATATGATTTTATTCTAGCATAGATATATTTAGATTAGATTGGCTAACAAGTCACAATGTGACTTTGGTAATCTATTTTGTAAGTTGACTTTCCATTTTAGCAAATATTTAGTTATTCATAGAAAAAATCTTAAAAAATTACCCCAATTCTAACCCCTTTAGATTGCTGGTTTTTTATTTTCTAAACAAGAAATTTAATTAAAATTTAATTAGATCTGAAATTTATCAAATAAAGGCTCCTAAAATACAGATTTAATAAGGAAGAAATAGATGGTTTTTTCATTACTTTGTTCTCACTCACCTTAGCATATTGATAGTACACACTTTAAGAAGGGAGTCTTCATTTAGATCTAAAGTGTTTTCAAGTTAAGCTTATCATCATAGATCTAAATATTCACTAAATCAGATTGATGTGTGGATGTGTTTAAAACTCGCTCTATTTTGGCTATATCTGAAATATTTTCTGTCATAATTTTCTGGACTAAGGTATTTAATAAGTAAACTTAAAGGGCTGAAATTTGCACTTAGAAATTAATCTAAAAGAGATCTATGTTTCAGATTTCACCTTTATGTGGAAAGATCTCAACTTCATGGTTTAAAGGATCAATCTAGATGCTAGCCTAAGAATATCTTGATGTAAATATATTCAGGAAGAGTATCCTGATATAACCTATTGGCATTCTTATGTTAAAGGAAACATTTTTTGAAACTCGATGAAAGTTTAATCCAACATTTTCGCACCCACAGAAGAATGAATTGGTAACCAATTAAATGAATTTGGCAGCGATAACATCCCATCAGCATTTAATTTCTCGCATTTGTCAAATCCAATTGCAATAGAACCATATTTTGTCATCATATAAGCTAGATTGGATCCATTGGCTAATAAATCCAAGCTCATTTAACCAAATTTGCTCATCCTGATTGTGTCTTCGAACCAAACTCTAGGAAATTTGAGCGTTGTCAATTTATTTCACCCCCTGTAAGCATTGTAAGTGTTGAATTTGGATGCCCAGAGGGATTGGATCCAATGGTGGAAAGCGAGGAGTTTTTCACTGTTAGGCAAGGTTCAATTCTCGTGAGGGCTTTACCTGGAGCCATGGGGACACCTTGAGGTAGTGGTCCAACGTGTGGTTGCACTCAGAGATACCATATTAAATGGTATCGCGACCCATACACACATAAGTGGATCAAAGCCCACCCCCATGTCCTTCAAATTTTAAAGTTCCCGAGGTGTAGGACAGTGGGTGACAGAGTGTGTTGTTAAGACACTCCGTGTTGTTAAAGTCACCGGTTCGAAACCTGCAGGGACAAAAAATCCAACCATGTTAAGGGTTGGTGTGGCTCAAGCTAGGTGCGATCCCCAGGTGATTTTGATGCCTTAGATGCCCCTAAGTCACGGTTTCTCAAGCCACAGGTTAATCCTACAGCCAGTAGGTCCAAACAAATTAACAAACAAACAAAAAAGTGTTGAATTTGGACAGATAAGTTTCCAATTTAATTCAGGAGCTTTTATTTCTATGGCATTGTCTGCAAATTTTGAGATTATGGAATTACAATTCTGTTATTGTTAGGGAATTATATGTTGTGTGATCAATCCAAATCCAATTTTTTTGTTTTTAACATGCTCTGTTTTGATTTTTATGCAGAAACTATCCCACCGACCAAGGAAAACTCTGTGAGACAGAGTTCTAAGTCTCCTAAAGGGAAAAGGAAAGAGACAAGGGAAGCTTCATAGGAGGGGTCTACCATGGTTGAAGACCCATTGGAGGATGTTGTCCCTGCAATTTAGATCCACCACCAGAAAAGCCATTGCTATGTACAATATATAAAGACATTGAATCAAGCATTGGAGTTCAAGTTTTATTGAAAGGATGGAATGAGTTGTTTTTGAAATTCAAGAATGAGGAGTATCTTGAGACAATACCCCATAGTGATCTTGACATAAGGGAGATCAATGACAAGGTTTTCATAAATATCCAGAGTTCTCATCTCCATTATGCTATAGCCAAAACATTTGTATTCTCTTGCATTTAAGAAATTGAATGGATCATAAACTGTACTAACCCTAAGAATTGCATAGTTGAGGATGTGAAAGGTGATTGTGTGGGGGTTTTCTTGGCTAAAGAAGTGGAAAAGTATGATAAATTTCCACCATCAAAATTTCTACTTACTACCTCTTTTATAAAATACTTTTATGACAAACATGATGTGGGAAAAATCTTGGCTAGTTGGTGGAAAGAGGATAAGAAGTTCTTCCACATGACTAATGGGTGGTATTGTATTATAGTTTTAAGGGAACTATATATGTACATCATGTTGTTGTTATGTTGATTATAAATTGAGAAGGATTGTTCTTAGTTTATAGATGCATGGATTCCATTGTCATATATAGTGGCCACAATGAGAGGACCATTCAATTGGGAAGCTATTATATCAAATCAGCTTAGTACCATGATTTAAGAGATTCATAAGGTGGTAGAGAAGCCTAGGAATTCATTTTTAGGTCTTAAACTCAACTAACATATTTCAAAATCCCATGTTCATGTTTATTCAAAATGTTATGGGAAAATAAGTATAAGAGATCTTATGCAATCATTTGTGATTTCTTCTTAGCCCGATTATATTCCATTATTTTTTGTAGAGAGTGTCCAAGATTAATTGATCAAGCTAATAAACGTATAAGCTATGTTGGTAACTAATACCTGCAAGAATACTACACATGTATCAAAACCTATGGTGCAACTGCATCACCCCACATTTTACCTAAGTATTTACCAGACATATTGGTTATGAGAGAGATGGCTTGCCAAACTGTTCTCCAAGGTTTCAATGCATCATTGCTAAAAGAAGTAAAGAAGAGGATTTTCATCCCTTATGGATTTAAGGTAGTGCATTATTTTTTAAAATATCCAAGACACACAAGACAAGAGGTAGTTATCCATTTGGAATACAGTTTTTCAACTGGATAGTTCAAAAGGCATGATTCTAAAGGTCTAGTTTGAAGGATTCCAAGCAAGTAGCATACAATTGGCCATTCATGAGCGACAAAAAGATGAAATATTTATTAAGAATGCTCAAGATTGGGATGAAGTTTTAGAAAGGAGAAAAAATCCTTGTATGGAGGTGTTTAAGATGTTATCCATAGAGGAACAAGAGCTAGAGATAAACAAAGGGTTGGTTGTTGAGAGAGTTGAAAGAGAAGTTGAAGAATACAGAAGATATGAAGAAATTAGATTAAAGGAATAAGTTGAGCTTAAATATATTTAGGAAGAGAAATCCAAACTACAGAGAGAACAAGAAATCCAAAAAAAGACAGAGGAGGAATTGCAGAAGAAACGGGAGGAAGATGTTACACAAGAGAAGTTGGAGAAACAAAGAAAAGTTGTTGAAGCAGAGAATAGGAAAAGGGAATTACAATAGAAGTAAGAAAAAATATGAATCAGAGAGAATATTACAAGTTGAGAGGATTCAACAAGAAGAAGAATCTAAGAATAAAGAAAAGGAAGAAAAAAATCAAATTGTTGAAGAGTTAAAGAAGAAGAAGGAGGCAGATGAAATAAGAAAAATATGGAAAGACAAATTATAACAAGAGATAACATAAAATATACAAAGTGATGTTGAGAATGTCACCAAATAAGCATTAGATCATAAACAAGAATCTCATTCCACAACGCCTCTTACATAAATCATTGATTTGACTAAGGATGAGGAATATGTTCCAAATCAGGCACCTAGGTTGAGGAAGAAGTTGCTCCTAAGGAAAATTATCAGGCTCAAAAACTTGAGGAGACTCAAGAGGTTGACAAAGGTAAAGAACCATAATTGAAGCAGTTTCACAACCTGGGTAGTTTGGAAAACATCTTATCATGGGGTGATCAACCAATTCCTGAACCTTTGTACGAAGTTGTCGACCTTGATTCTATTGCTTATAGCTATTGTAAGTAGGCTATTTTCAAGAGAACACATAAGAGGTGGAGAATAAATTTAGACATTGATGTGGTTTTCGCTATAGAAGAACCTCTATTGGACACCAAGAAATCCAAGCTAATTAAATTATTATATGGGGGAGTAACAATTTCCCATGCTACAATTGATAAAGCTAGAGTTGATGAAAGTGAGGTTGAAGAGATGAAAAGGAAACTTTCATTCCTCGGGAATCAAGTGGATTATTATAAAGGATCCTGCGAAACTGTAACTAAATTTGTAGATGAGATTTTAGAGGGAAATAAGAAGCATGCACAGATCAAAGGTGATTTTCTAGAGAAAACAATAGAGCTTCAAGAAGAGACACTACAATTGTCAATGATACATACATAAGTAATGATATGGAATGAGAAGAAAGCAATTGTGCAAGATCAAATTGAATATATAAAAAAAAATTAAAAGGTTCATGAAAATGAAGACCATGGTATTAGGACCTTGATAGATGAAGGTATAGCCAGGATATAGAAAGCAACAAAATATTGGGAAAAAATGGCTATGAAATTAATGGGTCAAGTTAATGATGAATGTTTGACTTGTTTGAAATTATGGAACTCTATCAACTAGGATATGTTTGATATTCACTTAACTATGTTTGGGCAGAATAAGGAATTTTGGCCAATAGACAAAGTGATGTCATAATTTAAACCTATTGCAGATAAATATGAGGTTTTTGTCAAGGGAATAACCTTAATAGAATGTGGTTACATGCATAAATATCTTTTTAGTGAGATTAAGATGGTTGATAGATTGAAGTTGTTAATTCCAAGAATATAAAAATATACTCTCAACACTTTAGGAATGAAAAGGAGGACTTAAGTTTTCCCATGGACTAGCATGCATTCCCACACAATCATTTGTGTCAAGAATTATTTGAGCAGTGGGCCAACTATGATGTTGAGCTTGCATTCATTGAATCATCTAGTCCACCAAAATCACAGTCCCATGCAAGCTTTTATACTTTTCTGACTTTTGCTTTATTCTATTTTAAGATTGTAATTTTGATTATAAATAAGGAGATCGATATCCATAGAGAGGGTCTTTTGGCTCTGGGGAAATTTTTACAAGGATTGTAGTAGAGAACTATTTCAAAGATGAATTCATAAACTCCTTTTGGTGTCAAGACATTTTTGGTTTGTTGAATCTCTATGTATTTTTTCTTATTGTGGATTATTCTATGACTAACTAAAAGTCACAGGTGTATAGTAAGTATTTCATTGTTGTTAAGCTATTTGATACGTTTGAATGAATTGCTAAGTGTATTTCAGTGAATGGTTACTTGCTTTCATAGTTATTTTGTACTTTCTATTATTTATACATGGTATGTTTTTAGAACTAATACTTGGTATTTAATAATTTGCATCTCTCTCAACTTTGTCATATTCATGTTTCCCGGGAATTATCATGTAGTAATTAGTTCTTAGACAACTTACTTCCAAAAGAATCAAAAGTTGCTAGTGATTTTCGTTTACTGTTTCCATAGATTATCTTGTATAATTGATTTCTCCAAACTCATTAGATTAATTGGGTTTCTATCTTTATTCGTATAAAACTATATAACGTAAAAGGAGAAGAAATACCTTTTAAATCCCATCGAATGGTCATTGAAACATTAAATCGGAGGATTATTCCATGTCAAACATGGAAGAGTCTAATTGGGCATCGTCCTTTGGTTTAATTCCTACTATTGAGCATTGGGAATATAGCCCCCTAAAAATATGGTCAAAAATCACTTGGATAAAATGATTCACTTTGAATGTATCAAGCATCTAACATCTTCTTAACATTGTTCATCGAGCAAGATTGTTAAATCTGTGACTAACTTAAATATTTTCACTGTTTTTTTTTCATATCATCAATTTGAAATTTGATTTATGTTCAAGCATTAAGAATTACATACATGTTGTTCTCTCTTCCTGTTAGGGACTAGAGTCAACCTCCTATGGTCTTCTTGAAAGACTTATCAATATTCCCTATATGTGTTTATAGAGGCGGTACTCCTCTTCCTCACTTAGATATTCAATAAGCTTGCTCAAAAAATAGATTCATACATTCATAACATGGACACCTGTGAGTGGACCAGATGGTAAAACAATTGATCAAATAATAATAAATTAATTATAATAAAAATATGATAAACTCACATGATAGAATAACTACATCCATTCCATCATATCCATTCATTCAAGTAATGAGACAAGGGGTTCGAAGCAAGACTCATAGACATAAAATAAATATGATGCTCCAGAAATCAAAGAACTTCAAATGATTTCATTAATTAAAACTCATAAGATGCATAGGAGAAACACACATGAGATCTCATGCTTTATAAAAAGTTTGAAACCACAAATGTTATAAACTCTTGGAAATAGCTCTCTGTAAGAGTAAAAAATATTACAATTTGAATGTTCAAGATTGAATAAAGTGTTTTCCTATCGCAAGACACAATGTTCTTGATACTCAAAAAATTAAAGTAAAGGTGTTCATCTAAATGAACTGTGATTAGGGCTCCCGTGGACCATATAAAATTGTAGAAGAAACTTTGAAGAAAAAGTGAAATGCAGTCAAGGATTAGCTAAAATAGTTGAATTTTCAAGTTGAACGTACTTGTAATTTGAGATTTTGAAAAATGTAGATACTATCAAGATAAGTTAACTAAAGTGAATTATCTTTATTTTGATAATGAAAATGTGGTTTTTTATGATTTCAAACTTTATTTAATGTGGACAAATAATCATAAACTGTCAAAATTTTGAGCCAGTTTCTCAATCAAAATGCATTATCTCCGTCACACCTTTGTTCTAATGCATTATCTCCATCACAC
>ML805950.1:32556-59829 GCA_009831015.1 Picea engelmannii | reverse complement strand
GGTAGAGGGGTAGGTCTCTATTTATACTTTAGGCTAGGGTAGGTTAATAAAAATAATAATTAAAAATAACATGTTTAATTAATATAAATATTAATTAAACATGTTATAATTAAAACATTTAATTAATATTTTCACATTAACCCTTAAAGCAAAAAAACAAAACCCCAATTAAACACAAGCAAGGGTGAAGGGGGTTTAGGAGGGGTGACTTGGTGGAAATATTTGTCCATTCATTCTCAAGGTGACCTTTTTAACTTTATCATCACTGCATATGGGATACATCCCTCATGTGGTCATGCCCGCCTTCAAAGAGGGTCATATACCAACAAACACCTGATCAAAGACCAGGTGGCCCCAGAACATCTATGGGGTTTTATCCACCAAGGTACAAGACCAAGGATCAACCCATGTCCCATACATGGGTACCCTAGAACATGTCTAGGGGCCCTAGACATATCTAGGGACTTTAACTGCTTGGTCCCAGACCAAGAACCCCAGTTATCTACTGGGGGCCCTCACAAGGGTCTTCACTGCTTGGTCCCAGACCAAGAACCCCAGTCATTTACTGGGGGCCCTTACAAGGGTCTTTTGCCATGGCACTGACTGTTTGGTCCCAGACCAAATCCCCAGGAGTGCACTGGGGGCCCTAGATCGCAGCTAGGTTCTTTGCCATCCTCCCATATAATGGTTCTTACAACTGGTTTAAAATTCAACATAAAATTATAGATGTTATTGTATCATGAGTAACAAGGTGTTACTTACAACAAAAACAAATTAAATAAATAATAAATAACTACTTATGTATATATGTACATGATAATATCTAAAATATTAAACTAGCACAACCACATAATTGTGGCTAATAAACTCTGATAGGATTATTTCATTTAAAAACCTTAATTAGGGTTTATGCTAAAATTATTGTTTGTAAATTAAATATACCTATGGGCTTTCATTAACCACCAATTATGTGGATGGTTGTGCTAGGAAAAAAAAATAGCAGAACATATTAGAAGACATCCATAACATATTAGAGTAACAATGTAATGATAAGGGTCGGGAAGGAAAACATTGTAACGATCGCGATTATAAACCAAGAAAGATTCGAGAATACAACACTCGACACATGCAGGTAACTACAAATAATGTGTGTGAGAATTAGAGAAAGTTCCTTCAAGGTGGGAGACCTGAGTAAAATAGTTGGTAGGCCAATCAAATATGAACAAAACTAACTCGTGGGAGGAGACATTGATCTTGAACAAACACGAGACTTGAGAAACCGTAGCAAACAAATTAGTGTCATAGAAAAGAGTTGGGAAAGGTAGTTCATGGGAGTTTACACAATTGCCTAGGTTTTCTGGACACATCTACCTCATTCGACCTATAGATAGTTCCTTTCATGGAAATAATAATTACCCATGATTGTAGATTGCAAGGAAAAAGAGGGAGGGCTCTACTTCTCTTATGCAATTTAACCCTAATTACGGTGTCAACAAGAAGCAATTTGTTATCTATCTAGCCTCCATAACATCCCATAATATAATAAAATAACACTATAATGATTAGGGCCCAGAAGAAAAACAGTGTAATGCCTGTGATTATAAGCCACCAAAGATCTACCAATTCAACACTTGATGCATGCAGGTAACTACAAATAATTCGGGTGAAAAATAGAGAATGTTCCTTCGAGGAGGGGAGACGAGAGTAAAATAGCCTACAATCGCCTAGGTTTTTTTTATTCCATGTGAGGTGCCACACATCTAAGTGTTTTCTCCGGTTCTGAATCCACCCTTCCACTTGACACAATTGCAAATGTAACTTGCATGACAACGATAAACTAATAATGACATTATGGTAACAGTAAACCATGGAGAAATAATTAGCAAACCTGATGAAGCAATAAACTAGAAATTGTGAACTAAGAGAATGGATTAGTATTGGGCTGAGAGCAAAGTGCTCTCTAAAGTTGTCTTCCAAGAGGCTCGATTGATCCTTGGACAAAGGGATTTTTTTCCTGGGTGTCCCTGAAATTATCATGTCGTAATACGACAAATTTTTTTCTTGGGCATTTGAGATGGTCTAATATGAAACGAAACACCATAATTTTATTTACGGCATCAGGCGGTTCAGACTCCAACACTCCATTAAAAAACGAATGACATTCACACTCCAAACGTGGCATGAGGTTGTTCACATTCCAACACTTTAATCTGTGGTTAATTATCCAAACGTGACAATAAAAACTTCACAGATATTAATTCTTGTTAATCATCTAAACGTGGCAATCATATGACCTTATAGTAATTTCTTAATATGATTAGGTAAATGTGAAAAAGTAAAGAGGCTAATTGATGCATTCATAAATGCAAGGAAGTTATGAACAATAAATCATATTCATTGATTTGGGAGGACGAAGAAGATTATGCTAGCATCTTCAATTGATAGCCATCAAATTAGGTTTTTAGATTAAAAGATCATTAATTGTGCCCATTTCCAATAGGTGTACGCCTATTGGCCTAGATCCATCTTAAACCTGGATCAATCAAGCACCAAGACATCAAATTTCTTTAAGGAAATGACTTTTATGGGGCAATTGTTTTCAGGGACATTTCCCTGAAATCAACAAGAAATTGTTAGATTCAGAGATTTCAGTGAATAAATTTTAAAAACAAAAAATAAGGATTTCATGTAAATCCAACAAAAAAAACATTTCGTAGAATAGTTAAACAACCAGGTATAAATTATTTTGATGGGGAAAAATCTAACACCGTCTTGACTTACCTATGATGTATATCATTTTTCAACCCTGTATTGGGCTTATCACGGTGATATTTTGAAGTTATGATGAAATCCATTATACAATTAAAAATTGGATGGTGTTCAGTATTTTATTTTATTATTTTTCTTCCTCTATTTTTCTGGTTTTCAGCATCTTTCTCTTTTCCTTTTTCTTTTTTCATTTTACAAAAGCATTTGTTTTTGGCATTTTCTTGGTTCCAAAAGTATTTGTTTTTTGGCATCTTCTTGTTTCCAAAGGTATTAGTTTTATTATCACCTTCTTATTTCAATGCTACAGCAAGTGGATTATAAGCCGTCGAATCTTAGTTGCCATTTAGATCTAACAGTTTATAATCCATCTACCACAATATTCAATAATGCTTAACAGGGTTGATATTGTTCACCATCACTGTTACCCATATAACAGAACGTGACCCATTTCTTTAGAGTTGTTGTCCATGTCCTTAAAGACGAACGAATCAGGAAAAGAGTAAAGCAATTTCTTTTTCTCGGGTTCATCATCTCTGACCGAATCCTTCCACAAAATCATTCTAGTTTGTCAGTGGGACTGCAGAGTAATATCATTGTCACCAGATTCCCTTTTTTTTTTTTAATATTTGATGTTACAGCTTCATAAATTCAATGTATGCACGCGATGCTTTTTTGGGGCATCTTCTTCTTTACCCACTTAACAGAGCATTGACCCATCTCTTTATAGGTGTCGTCCATGTCCTCAAAGCGGAACGAATCAGGAAAAGATCGACGCAATTCTATTTCTTTTTCTCCTGGATCCGCAATATCATTCTACTTTTTCATTGGACATCTATTATTCAGAAAAAAGCATCACAGATGATTCTAGATGTCAGAAAAAGATCTCCCTGGTAGGAGTCCACCTTTCAATCAAATTCAGGGTGTCATTGTGCATCCAAATTCATTGCTTCTATGGACTTCCATCCATGTTTCTATATCATCAAAAGCTCCTAGTATTCACTTATGTTTAGTGTTCTTCGCCCTGCTTCATGGAGATGTGAGATAAGGCCATTTGAGAGAGAGCTCTAGTTGCAGCAACCTACATATCAACACCTACCTTCACATTTTCACCTATCCCTACCTTCCAAGCGAGAAATCTACCTATACCTAGAAAGGCCAATGTTAATTCCCACCATTGGTTGGAGACATTTTGGGTAGGCTTTTGTCTGAATATCGGATCCATTCAATGATTGAATCCGAGCATAGGTATTTATCTATAAGTATACACCTCCACAAGTTGTCCCAAGTAATGAAAACCCATAGAGACTTTGCTACAAGAGCCTTACAAAAAGAGTAAAGATCCTTTAAATCCCACCCTCCTAGGGATTTTGGCTTTGATAGTTGCTTCTATGTGACCAAATAAGAGCCAAGGAATTCAACACTATTCTTACACAAGTAATTGAAACATATCTCTCTGATACTAGTGAGGGCCCCCTTTTGAATATAAGCTAGAAGATGCCAGTAAACAAGAATAACTTCCAACACCAATTTTACAAGAGTTAGTCGACCGCCGCGCAATATCCATCTATTGCACCAACACCTGATCCTCTTCTCAATACATGCGAACAACCACCTCCAATCTACCTTCCCATAATTATTGAGTTTTAGGATGAAACCCAAGTATTTGACACCCTCCTTGATTTCATGAGCAGAGAAACAAAAAATAGGTTGAATATAAACACGTTCCTCCTCTACAAACTTCAAAAAGAATATGGAAGACTTTTCATCATTTATTAGCATTATCATCGCATCACATAACCAATCTAGGATTTCCTTCAACTTACACCCTTCTGAAGCTTCACACGTGGAAAAAATTAATATATCATCAACGAACAATAGGTGTGTTAGCCTCATGGTTCTTCCTATTTCAAGACCCCTCACCGAATTCTAACTTTTTGCAGCCTCCAGAACACAACTAAGTCCATCCAAAATGAGGAGAAATACATAAGGCGATAGTGGGAAGCCTTAACGAAGGCCTCTGCCAACTTTGAAGAAAGGGGACCCTTCCTTGTTTATTAGGACAACAAAGGAGACTGTCGAGGCACAAGTCATGATCCATTTCACCATATCCAAGACAAAACCAATCTTCAGGGGCAATAGTCGAAGGTACAACTAGGGGACGTGATCAAATGCTTTAGATAGGTCGATCTTTATAACCAAAACAACTCTCTTTTGAGTTTTGATTGTGTGTAGGCCCCCTTGGGAAGACCCAATGGCATCATCAATGAGGTGGCATTTTAGGAAGCCAAATTGTTCAGGACTAATAAAATTACAGAGAAACGACTTGTTGAGGAAAAGATATGAATTGACCTTACTCAAGCATTTGCAGACTTTACTTAGCTAAAGCAAAGTAGACAGGAATAGCACCCTATGTTTATATCCAACAAAAATAACATCCTAACTCACAAGTATTAATTGCGAGTGCTTAGGCTAGTCTTTTATCAACAAAAAGCTTGCTAGAAATTCACTTTTCATGTAATTTTCTGAATATATGAGTTGTTGAAATAAATGTAAGAACATAAGTAAAGACACCAAGATGATAATTAAGACAGTTGAGACATAAAGCAATCCTTTATTTCATTCCAATTCACCAAAGAGTCATTTTCTTTACAAAATCTCATACAGAAATCTTGGACCAAAGTCAAACTTAGACATCCCCGATGGAACATACAAAAGGACCTCTGATAGAAAAACAAAACTGAACTCTAAAAGTTGAATCATCTTGCCACAAATTTCTTTCCACTCGACTCTGCATAATAGCCTTTATCAGTCGTGAAAATTAATTCACAAACAGACAAGTCTACACAGATTATCAAAGATAGATCAACACCTCTGAAAAACAAGTGTCTGAATGATTTGATTCAACCCTGAATATTGTTGTCTACAATAAGACCCTACTATCACAAAAGAGAATTAGGTTGTGATCAATATATGAATGAATTAAAACTGAATTATCTCAACATAAACTCAAAGAGCAAACCTTAGCATGCTTCTGCTTCTATCCCTCCTCTTGTTCCTCCCTTTCCTTTTGCTTTTAAAAAATTAGAATTGGTTGAAGTAGTTGAACCAATTCATTAGTTAAGTTAATTAAAGACTCAACTAATTTTAGTTAGGGGGAAAAGTCATAATCATAATAAGGGTCATAAATAAATAATAACTAGTAGGTGGGACCCCTTGTGACTCCCTTTACTTCATAACAATCATAACATAACCACTAGTTAAGCAAAACACACCTCCTTGTGTCTCCCATCAACATATTTATTTTTGGCAATTTTAGCTCATGAAATTGAAATTATTTCAAAAATAATACTCATATATCCAAAATAAAACATGTTGTCTAAAGATCCCTGAAGTCAATTTTCATAAATCCACAGATAAATAACAACTCAGAATCCATATTTCCCCGTCTGCGATGCAACCATTTTTTAGTCCTTCTCATAATAGGCCTTTGTTTTCAACCTTTATTTGAATAGCTCACTCTTGCATGCATGATTGATTAGTAACATTCTTTTAATTAACCATACATGACAACCCTTTTAAAATATGAAGTGGATTTTGGCTCAACAATATATCAAACTCATGCAATCCAATCCATACAAATTGTGTTACCGTTTATCACTGAGAAGGGGGTGAAAAAAAAGGTTATGGGATATGTGAGGGGGTTGTATTGAGCGAAAATATGATATAGTGAGGGGGGGGAACACGGTTACTGCTCAATGATAACAACAATCAACTGAAAAGAAAAACAATAAAACATCACTGTAATCCACACCAATCACTGTCAATTTCAACTTCCTATAATCAACAAATATACCCCAATTCATATTTCCAAAAATAACCATGAAGTCACAGTATCATCGCCATCGGGTCTGTCATTTGAATGCAATGACCTTTGTTAGATAGATAAGGACAGACACCCAAAAACCAGATCAAATTGCCAAAACCCGAATTGACAATTAAACAGACAATAGCCACCACCCAACACAAGACACGCGTCGAATAATTCAATCATGCAAATGTAAATCCATCACTATGCAAGCCCAATCAAATGTGACTGGAAAATCTAGGCCACCCAGCCAACCGACGAGGTACTGACAGCAAGCCTGTATCAACAAATGATTGGGTTGCAACCAATCATGCTCAAAATTCCATGGGTAACTCTGAGTGTGAGCACCCAATCCATCTATGTTATACACATTGTGCAGCCAAGAAACACAATGAGGCAACATCTCCATTTTACAAAAACAATATGCAGCCATTGTAATAACTCATCTATCATGTGGAGCCATCGATTAAATACAATATCATTTCGATCTAATCACACTCTAGTTGACTATGTTGTGCAAACCCAGGTTACATAGTCGAACAAATATAAGGATGCAATGGAAAAATTCTCTACAATGATCCAGCACAATAGTCATTCATCCCCAAAGAAAAAATATAGTTACCATGCCCATTAAATCATTTGCAAAAACACCATGCACACCCATGCATCAAATCGAATCAGGGCAGAGACCTTCTTCATTAAAAAAAATGAGTTAATAGCATAAGGAGGGTGATTTTACACTTTGAAAGTGCAATTTGGCAGTGTAGGGTTTATCATCATTATCACAGAGGCAGTAACCAAATTCAAAACCAATAAAACTGACATACACCCAACTGGGCGAGTTCGTATCCAAAGCAGTCGACCATACATTCAATCCACAATAACCCAAAACAACTTGACATGCCCAACAATCTTTCTATGAAACCCCAGACTGGACGATTAAGGGTTTGCTTGGTAGCCATCCCAGGAGGAACAAAGCCAACTTCTCATAATAGTGAAAACTTCGAGGCCAAAGGTGTACACCTAAAGAGGGTTATGCTTCATTTGTGGATGGGAACCAATTCCATGACAGGGGCCATAACAGGAGGTGAGGCTTTAACTTGGCGTGGCAATGTTATTTTCACCCAGGGTATAACCCTCATGCCCTTCAATCAACGACTACCACACAGAGGTGAAGACTGGGCCGAGTAAGAACAGGAAACTCACTTCGCGGCCTCTAGTGGTGAGAAAAATCAACTGTCCACATGTACAATGCGTGGTGACATGAATGCTTCAGTCATTAAACCCCATAAAAACCCACAGACTAGATACATCAATGTGAAAGCATGAAAATAGCCCACCAAGACCAACGAGGATCTTCTAAGTAAACCAGTAAGGGTAACAGAGATCTCTTGTGACTGCTAACGTCCAGGATAACTAGTAATGCTATGACTTCAACACCATTTCAAAGAGAATCATCAACGTTTCATCACAAAAACCATTTTACACAATCACGATACTTAAGGAAAGCACAGATGATACACTTGAGCCAATATCCATTTCATAACCAGAGTAGACTGATGAAGGGATAAAAAAAGAACATACATGTAATCAAATGTCTTAAAACACAAGTTGGTCGAGAGGTTCCTTACTGCTGAGAAATCGGAGCATAACCACAGCAGTAATGTTTGGAAGATAGCTTGACTAGGGCATCGTCCAATGGTAGGGGTAAGGTGATGTGTAGTAAATTCACATTACTTACCTACTGCAAGCTCATTCAATTATTTAGTATGCACTAGATACTAATCAAACCAATCATCCACCTTGAACCAACAACCTTTAATTTCCAAGAACGCCACTCATATCACATATCACCACCTCTATTATGTAGAAACACATACCAACCATGCTATACACAATCTTGACAACTCGTATGGCTATCCTACGTTAGCTCGGATTTGCCACAACCCTTTTAATGCACATAGTATAGCATGTTAGCATAGAACAATTTCTTCTTCTAGTTTATTTTCCTTCGTTACTACTAACATGTGTCTGTTGCAGGTGTCACGAGGATAGTCAGCAATGATAACCATGATAAATTCGATGTTACTTGATCTTGGAACAGCAAGGGATCCCTGTATAACATGCCTAATCCATTACTCAATAAAACAAGATATCGTCAACCATGAAATTAATTTTGAACAATAACATAACATCGAAAAAACGTCAAACTTGATCTCCAATCTACAAGGGGGTCCCACCTACTAGTATTATTTAGCTTTTAAAATAATAGGCTTTAGCAACGCTTTGCGGGCCAAACTTCATAGCGAATTTAATCGTCAACAAACTGGCGACTCCACAGGAAAATTTGTTTTCAACATATTTAGAACTCGAAACTCATGGTTTCACAGACCAAGAGCAGCAGGTCAAGAAAATATAACTAGGAAGATTATGCAACAATGGGAAGTGAGGGGATTTAATGGAAAGATGATCAGGAATTTGGGAATAACATATGAAAAATGTTAAGTATGAGGGGTTTTACCACTGTATGCATAATCCATCGACCGAGATCTACTCTTTAACCTTTTAAAAATTTCCATATTTGTTTTTAAACTCTTAATGGATGAAGAAATGGCGAGAAGAAGTGAGAGATAACCAATTCTTTATATGACAACAGTGGAAATATATAACAATTTCAAGGGTCCTTCAGAGAAGACATCATAACAATTGTAATCTTGTTTGTTATTGACTAACAATGCTTGCAGGAGTGTCACTATGGCCAATATGATCCAACATCTTATTCCCTACTGCAACCAAAAAATGACCAAAACAAAGCCCGACAGAATAAAATTGAAAAGGATTAAAATAGCAGAAATAAAGTGACCGAAAAGTAAAGGCATTAGGAAATGCTTAAAACAGAAACCAACTACTGTAAGAAGAAAAGAACGAAAACCTGAGAACAGAGCTAGACTACTAAAATACAGGAAATCCAGACAGCGTCAAAGCTTTTCAAGTTGGTTCCACATAATGCTTTAAGTGAGAACCGTTAGTGCTGTAGGAAAACAATCTCTCCTGTAAGTATTTTAGAATGTAAGAATTGGTACCTAAGACGAAAGCGATCTTGAAAGGACCCAACCATAATTTCTGAAATTTTGAATGTCTTCCCTATTAGCGTGAGACAAATCCCATAGCAAAACTTTTTCATTGACCCTAAACTTGACAGTTTTGACACTCTTATTGAAATATTTCTTAACGGTTTGTTGTCTCCTTTTAATATTATCCAAAGCAAACATCCTTTGCTCTTCCAAAGCTAGTAATGCATTTACTCTTTGTGAAACATCTGAAGAATTTAATTCTTCAGTCTGTAGCATCAACCTTGAGGAAGAAAGTTCCAGCTCTATTGGCAGGAGAGCTTCTTGACCATAAACCAACTGAAAAGGGGTACAATCAGTGCTTACTTTAGCGGTAGTTTGATCTACCCAAAGGGCATAAGTGAGGAGAGTGTGCCACTGACGAGGCTTATCTTCGATGAGCCTTTTGACAATTCTTACCAGATTTTTGTTGGTAGACTTAGCTTGCCTGTTTCCTTGAGGATAGTAAGTTGATGAGGTGAAATGTTTAACCCCCAACTTGGATAAAAACTGAGTCCGCTTAGCATAAATGAAAGCGGGACCATTGTCTGTAATAATTTCCAATGGAAGACCAAATCTGGAAAAAATATTATTTTCAAGGAAAGAAATTACCTGATCATCTGTGGAATGCTTAAGTGGGACAGCTTCAACCCATTTTGTAAAATAGTCTGTGGTCGTCAGAATGAAAACTTGTCCAGCTGAAGAAGGAGGATTAATAGGACCAATAAAATCCAATCCCCACTTTGAAAAGGGAAAATTTGGCAGGACAGGTTGTAATGGCATGGCTGAAAGGCATTCCTTTCCAGCAAATTTTTGACATTTGTCACAAGACCTCGAAAAAACATAAGAGTCATGAAAGATTGAAGGCCAATAATATCATTTTCTAATAATCTTGAAAGCGATGGTTTTTGTAGAAAAATGACCTCCTACATGAATGATAGAGTTTGAAGAACCATGAGCTTCTTGCAACAATTTATGTGAGTCTTCATTGTTTACACAGCGAAGCAACACACCATCAACAGATCTTCGAAATAAAAGGCCTCCTATAATGACATATCTTACAGATTCAAGATGGAGTCTTCTGCTTTGATGATTGTCTAAGTTGTCTGGACATCATTGGTTGTGTAAATAATAAACCAAATCCTTGTACCAAGGATGTTCAGACACAGGAAGGGTCTGATCGTCAATGTAAAAGAGGGCTGAAAGGGAACTATATTCTTCATCAATCTCTTCACCATTCTCAGCATGCTGAGCCAAGTGAAGGGCTAGGTCATGTCCCTTGATAGTGGTAGAAGTCACGATATTCAAATCATGATGCTGGATTTTGGCAAGCCAATGTGCAAGTTTTCCTGAAAGATAAGTTTGTGAGAGAAAAAACTTAACAACAAGTAAAGGGGCCTTTAGCAACGTATTCTTACCTAAGATGTAGTGGTGAAACTTCTCAACGGCCTTAACAAGAGCGAAAGCATGTTTCTCAATAAAAGAATATTTAAATTCATCATCAATCAAACTTTGACTCATGTAAGCCATTGGTTTTTCATTACCTTGGTCATCGTTTTGTATGAGGAAAGCAAAAACTGTCTCTTCAGTAGCATTAGTATATATCATGAATTCCTTCTCAAAATCTGACTTCGCCAAAACTGGTGCGGAACTGATTGCTTGTAACTAGTCCCAAGTGAGAACCTTTCCTTGAAGGACGAGCCAAAAAAATAGTATGCTCTTTGGCAGGCCTTTTATTTTCCATAGCTTTGTAAACCACTATTTCTTGTGAGCCTCATCACACATCATAGCTTGATATCCTAGATTGGCGGTGTAGGAGTCCCCTAATTTTTGGAGAGTCAAACATGAGCCATGATCAATCCTCGAATATACATCATCCATTCAGGGTGTCATTGTGCATCCAAATTCATTGCTTCTACGGATTTCCATCCATGTTTCCATATCATCAAAAGCTCCTAGTCTCCACCTCTGTTTAGTGTGCTTTGTCCTGCTTCATGAAGACATGAGATAAGGTCATTCGAGAGAGAGATTTGGTTGCAGTATCCTACTATAGTTTCAACACCTACCTTCACATTTTCACATGCCCCTACCTTCCAAGCGAGAAATCTACCTATAACTAGAAAGGCCAATGTTAATGCCCATCAATGGTTGGAGATATTTTGGGTAGGCTTTTGTCTGAACATCGAATCCATTCAATGATTGAATAGAAGTATATGTATTTATCTATAAGTATACACCTCCACAAGTTGTCCCAAGTAATGAAAACCCATAGAGACTTTCCTACAAGAGCTTTACCAAAAGAGTATAGATCCTTTAAACCCCACCCTCCTAGGGATTTTGGCTTTGATAGTTTCTTATGTGTGACCAAATAAGAGCCAAGGAATTCAACACTATTCTTCCACAAGTAATTGAAACATATCTCTCTAATACTAGTGAGGACCCCTTTTGGAATATAAGCTAGAAGATGCCAGTAAACAAGAATAACTTCCAACACTGATTTTACCAGAGATAGTCGACTGCCATGTGATATCCATCTATTGCACCGACAACTGATCCTCTTTTCAATACATGCTAACAACCACCTCCAATCTTCCTTCCCATGATTATTGAGTTTTAGGATGAAACTCAATTATTTGACACCCTCCCCGATTTCATGAGCGGAGAAACAAAAAATAGGTTGAATCTAAACACATTCCCCCTCTACGGACTCCAGAAAGAAGATGGCGGACTTTTCATCATTCATTAGCATTATTGTCGCATCATAGAACCAATCTAGGATTTCCTTCAACTTACACCCTTTTGAAGCTTCACACATGGAAAAAATTAATATATCATCAACGAATAGTAGGTGTGATAGGCTCATGTTTCTTCCTATTTGAAGACCCCTTACCGAATTCTAACTTTTTGTAGCCTCCAAAGCATGACTAAGTCCATCCACAATGAGTAAAAATACATAAGGCAATAGTGGACAGCCCTAACAGAGGCCTCTGCCAACTTTGAAGAAAGGGGACCCTGCCTTGTTTATTAGGACAAATTTACTCTCACTCACCTTAAAATATTGATAGTACACACTTTAAGAAGGGCGTCTTCATTTAGATCTAAAGTGTTTTCAAGTTAAGCTTATCATCATAGATCTAAATATTCACTAAAGCATATTGATGTGTGGATGTGTTTAAAACTCGCTCTATTTTGGCTATATCTGAAATATTTTGTCATAATTTTCTGGACTAAGGTATTTAATAAGTAAAATTAAAGGGCTGAAATTTGCACTTAGAAATTAATCTAAAAGAGATTTATGTTTCAGATTTTACCTTTATGTGGAAAGATCTCAACTTCATGGTTTAACAGATCAATCTAGATGCTAGCCTAAGAGTATCCTGATATAAATATATTCAAGAAGAGTATCATGATATAACCTATTGGCATTCTTATGTTAAAGGAAACATTTTTTGAAACTCAACGAAAGTTTAATCCAACATTTTAGCACCCACAGAAGAATGAATTGGTAACCAATTAAGTGAATTTGGCATCCAGAACATCCCATTAGCATTTAATTTCTCATATTTGTCAAATCCAATTGCAATAGAACCAGATTTTGTCATCATATAAGTTAGATTGGATCCATTGGCTAATAAATTCAAGCTCTTTTAACCAAATTTGCTCATCCTGATTGTGTCTTCATTGTGTCTTCAAACCAAACTCTAGGAAATTTGAGCGTCATCAATTTATTTCACCACCTGCAAGCATTGTAAGTGTTGAATTTGGACAGATAAGTTTCCAATTTAATTCAGGAGCTTTTATTTCTATGGCATTGTCTGCGAATTTTGAGATTATGGAATTAAAATTCTGTTGTTGCTAGGGAACTATATGTTGTATGATCAAATCCAAATCCAATTTTTTGTTTTTGTCATGCTCTGTTTTGATTTTTATGCAGAAACTATGCCACCAACCAAGGAAAACCCCTGTGAGACAGAGTTCTGAGTCTCCTAAAGGGAAAAGGAAAGAGACAAGGGAAGCTTCATAGGAGGGGTCTACCATGGTTGAAGACTCCAAACTAGACCGTTAGGATCATGCCTTCTGAGCTATCCAGTTGAAAACCTGTATCCAAACGACTAACTACCTCTTGTCTTGCATGTCTTGGATATTTTTAAAAATAATGCACTACCCTAAATCCATAAGAGATGAAAATCCTCTTCTTTACTTCATGAATGGCCATTCATGAGCGACAGGAAGATGAGGTATTTATTGAGAATGCTCAAGATTGGAATGAAGTTTTAGAAAGGAGAAAAAATCCTCGTATGGAGGTGTTTAAGATGTTCTCCATAGAGGAACAAGAGCTAGTGATAAACAAAGGGTTGGTTGTTGAGAGAGTTGAAAGAGAAGCTTAAGAATACCAATGATAGGAAGAAATTAGATTAAAGGAACAAGTTGAGCTTAAATATATTTAGGAAGAGAAATACAAACTACAGAGAGAACAAGAAATCCAAAAAAAAAGACAAAGGAGGAATTGTGGAAGAAACAGGAGGAAGATGTTACACAGAAGGAGCTAGAGAAATAGAGAAAAGTTGTTGAAGTAGAGAAAAGGAAAAGGGAATTACAACATAAGTAAGAAAAAATATGAATCAAAGAGAAAATTACAAGCCGAGAGGATTCGGCAAGAAGAAAAATCTAAGAACAAAGAAGAGGAAGAAAAAAATCAAATTATTAAAGAGTTAAAGAAGAAGGAGGCAGATGAAATAAGGAAAATACGGGAAGAAAAATTATAACAAGAGATAACATAAAAGATACAAAGTGATGTTTAGAATGTAGCCAAATAAGAATTAGATCATAAACAAGAATCTCATTCCAAAGTGGCTCTTACATAAATCATTGATTTGACTAAGGATGAGGAAGATGTTCCAAATCAGGTGCCCAGGTTGAGGAAGAAGTTTCTCTTAAGGAAAATTATCAAGCTCAAAAACTTGAGGAGGCTCAAGTGGTTGACAAAGGTAAAGAACCATAATTGAAGCAGTTTCATACCCTGGGTAGTTTGGAAAATATCTTATCATGGGGTGATCAACCAATTCCTGAACCTTTGGACGAAGTTGTCGACCTTGAGTCTATTGCTTATAACTGTTGGAAGTAGGCTATTATCAAGAGAACACAT
This sequence comes from Picea engelmannii, assembly GCA_009831015.1. NCBI lineage: Eukaryota > Viridiplantae > Streptophyta > Pinopsida > Pinales > Pinaceae > Picea > Picea engelmannii. The sequence continues at coordinate 44,939 of ML805950.1, read as the reverse complement.
AAGAGGTGAAGAATAAATGTAGACAGTGATGTGGTTTTTGCTATAGAAGAACCTCTAAATACCAAGAAATCCAAGCTAAGTGAATTGTTATATGGGGGAGTAACAATTTCCCATGCTACAATTTATAAAGATAGAGTTGATGAAAGTGAGGTTGAAGAGATGAAAAGGGAACTTTCATTCCTAAGGAATCAAGTGGATTATTATAAAGGATCCTATGAAACTGTAACTAAATTTGTAGATGAGGTTTTAGAGGAAAATAAAAAGCATGCACAGATCAAAGGAGATTTTCTAGAGAAAACAATATAGCTTCAAAAAGAGACACTATAATTATCAATGCTACATACAAATGTGAAGAGATGGAATGAGAAGAAAGCAATTGTGCAAGATCAAATTGAATATATTAAAGAAATTTAAAAGGCTTGTGAAAATGAAGAAAGACCATGGTATTAGGACCTTGATAGATGAAGGTATAACTTAGATATAGAAAGCAACGCAATATTGGGAAAAATTGGCTATGGAATTAATGAGTCAAGTTAATGATGAATGGTCAAGTGTTTGAAATTATGGAACTTTATCAACTAGTCTATGTTTGACATTCACTTAACCATGTTTGGCTAGATTAAAGAATTTTGGCCAGTAGACAAAGTGATGTCAAAATTTAAACATATTGCAGATAAATATGAGGTTGATGTCAAGGGAATAACTTCAATATAATGTGGTTACAAGCATAAACATCTTGTTAGTGAGATTAAGATGGTGGATAGACTGGAGTTGCTAATTCCAAGAATAGAAAAACATTCTTAGCACTTTAGGAATGAAAAGGAGAACTTAAGTTTTCCCATTGACTAGCATGCATTCCCACACACATTTGTGTCAAGAATTATTTGAACAGTGGGTCAGCTATGACGTTGAGCATGCATTCGTTGAATCATCTAGTCCACCAAAATCACAGTCGCATGCAAGCTTTTGTACTTTTTCTTTATTCTATTTTAAGATTGTAATTTTGATTATAAATAAGGAGACCGATCTCTATAGAGAGGGTATTTTGACTTTGGGGCAAATTTTACAAGGATTGTAGCAGAGAAATATTTCAAAGATGAATTCATAAACTCCTTTTGGGGTCAAGACATTTTTGGTTTGTTGAATTTCTTTCTTATTGTGGATTATTATATGGTTAATTAAATGTCATGGGTGTATAGTAAGGATTTCATTGTTGTTAAGCCATCTTATACATTTGAATGAATTGCTAAGTGTATTTTAGTGAATGGTTACTTTTTTTCATAGTTATTTTGTATTTTCCATTATTTATACATGGTATGTAGAACTAATCCTTGGTATTTAATAATTTTCATCTCTCTCAACTTTGTGATATTCATGTTTCCCGAGAATTATCATGTAGTAATTAGTTTTTAGATGGATTACTTCCAAAAGAATCAAAAGATGCTAGTGATTTATGTTTACTATTTCCATAGGTTATCTTAATTGGGTTTCTATCTTTATTCTTATAAAAGTATAAAACATAAAAGGAGTAGAAACAACTTACGGAAAGAACCATTAAATCCCATCGAATGGTCCTTAAACCATTATCTCATATAATTACATACATGTTGATCTCTCGTGTTAGGGACTAGAGTCAATCTCCTAGGGTCTTCTTGAAAGACTTATCAAGATTCCCTCTACGTTTTTATAGAGGTGGTACTCATCTTCCTCACTCATATATGCAATAATCAAAAAATAGATTCATAAATTCATAACATGGACACCTGTGAGTGGACCATGTGGTAAAACAACTGATCAAATAATAATAAATGAATTATAATAAAAAGATGATAACCTCGCATGATAGAATAACTACATCCATTCATTCAAGTAGTGAGAAGGGGTTCAAAGCAAGACTCGTAGATGGAAAATAAAGATGGTGGTCCGGAAATCAGATAACTTTAAATGATTTCATTCATTAAAACTCATAATATGCATAGGAGAAACACACACGAGATCTCATGCTTTATAAAAAGTATGAAACCACAAATGTTATAAACTCCTCGAAATAGCTCTCTGCAAGAGTAAAAAATATTAAAAATTGAATGTTCAAGTTTGAATAAAGTGTTTTTCTATCGCAAGACACAATGTTCATGATACTTAAACGATTAAAGTAAAGGCAATCGTCTAAATGGAGTGTGATTGGGAATCCCTTGGACCATATAAAATAGTAGAAGAAACCTGGAAGAAAAAATGAAATGCACTCAAGGATTAGCTAAAATAGTTGAATTCTTCAAGTTGAACATACTTGTAATTTGAGATTTTGAAAAATGTAGATACTATCAAAATAAGTTAACTAAAGTGAATTATCTTTATTTTGATAATGAAAATATTGTTTTTTATGATTTCAAACTTTATTTAATGTGCACAAATAATCATAAACTAACAAATGTTTTGACCAATTTTTCAATCAAAATGCATTATCTCCATCACACCTTTGTTCTCTACATGCATTAGCATATATGTAATTACATTTTTTTTAAAGTTGAAAACAACATAATCAATCATAATGAATCAACATATTTAGAAACGTAATTTACCTCTATGTCCAAAACAACATCTATTTTTGGGGACCATTAATAATTCTTAGTTGATCTAAAGTTTTCCATTAAAACAAAAAATAACCAAATCCCATAGTCCCATGCATGTAGAACAATGTTGTAAACATTATAAGCAGAAGAACCAAAAGGTGATAGAATGAAAAGGTCCCATGCATGTAGAACAATGTTGTAAACATTATAAGCAGAAGAACCAAAAGGTGATAGAATGAATTTAAAGATAATATCAAAGTTAACACACATCAAACAAGATCTATATAAAATAACTTTTAAAAAAATGTTAATGCAGAGTAACTTGAATGTAGCATGTGTAATCAAGCACACATCAAAGCAATTAGTCTACCTTAAGCGAATAACAAGCAAAATTTTAAAAGCAAATACATAAAAACTTAGTATTTCAATGTTTATGCAGCTAACAAAGCAACCCTGTATTTTTACTCGTGCAACACTAAAGCCAACAAGATTACTAGTACCAAATGGAGAATGAACGAAAAGATCCTTATATTAAATGTGAATGAATGCAATTGACATGCAGGAATGATAACAAATATATTATTATATATAACAATTACTAAAATTTTAAACATTATTATATCTCATACATACCATTATATCTTATACATACGATGACAATAATTATTAATTAAATTAAAAGAGATAAATAAATTAAAAGAATTATTTTTAAAATTTTAAATATTATTATATTTCATTCAACAACTATTAATTACATTAAATTAATAAATTAATTAAAAAAATAATAATAAATAAATGTTATCATGTCAACAATTATTAATTATATTAAAATAAATAAACAATAAATTAATTAATTAAAAAATAATAAAAGACAAATACCAAAAAATAAATTAATTAAAAGAATAATAATAGACAAATGTTATCATGCCTACAATTATTAATTACATTAAAATAAATAAACAATAAATTAATTAATTAAAAGAATAATAAAAAACAAATACCAAACTTAAGAAGAATTTTTCTTTCAATTAAAATACTTAATAATTATAAAAAAAAAAAAAAATTAATTAACACAACTAATATATTAAAATAGAAATTATATGACCATATAGCATTAATAATGACATACTCTTCTTGTGAAATTCCATTACACAAGTACTAAATACCATTCAAACACTTGAGATCTAATCTCCATAAATAATTACAAAGTTATGGTACTCTTTATATCCATTAATTCAACTTTTTTTCCCACATATTCATGTTTTTTTATGCAACTTTATGTTTTTTTAATCCATTGTTTACACACCACATAGTGTTTTTGGTTATTTGCAAGTCTTCTATTTGAATGGGGCTTCTATCCTCTATGGATCTCTATTAAGAGGTTTCTGTTTTCAATAAGAGGTGAAGAACAATATAGAAACCTCATTTTATGTTTTCTATTCTTTGGATTAGAAATGGAAGTCTTCTATTTGAATGGGGCTTCTATCCTCTATGGATCTCTATTAAGAGGTTGCTGTTTTCAATAAGAGGTGAAGAACAATATAGAAACCTCATTTTATGTTTTCTATTCTTTGGATTAGAAATGGTGAATGATACAAATGATTTAAAATACAAATAATAGAGTGCATGTGATTATTTTTGCCAGGTTTATTTTATATGTAAACAATTTTGGTTTAAGAAAAATCTCTTAGCAAGATTTGAAGTTAATATGTTTACAAAGTTAGGGATATGTGGTCTTTGTATTGAACAATGCACTTGAAAAAATTGAAAATGGGATAATAATGCACATATCCCTTTTGTTTGTGCATTTTTGTTATAGACTTTCAAATATCAATTTGTAATTTTCATGTTTTCCACACAATACTTCTTTGTAGGAATATGGTTTTGATTTGTTGATTACTTGTTGATTGTCCTCTACTCTTACTCGGTTTAGTCAAATTTGATTTCTTATTTTTTCTCTTTTAATATTGAAGTTGGTTCCTTCTCTAAAAAAACTTTCATTATGTTGGAAAAATCAGATTCATCCACGTGATCATAATGGACATCTCCTTCTTGTGAGATTTCATTGCACATTAATAAATATTAAAGTGTCATTTGAAATCTAATCTCCAAAAATAATTACAAAGTTATGGTACTCTTTATACCCATCAACTCAACATATTTTTCCAAACATTCATGGCTTTGCTTTACCAACTCCATGTTTATTTATAGTGCATTGTTTACATGTTATACTCGATGTTTGGTTGTTTGCAACTCTTCTATTTAAATAGGCCTTTGATCAATTGGGGCTCTATGTCTAGAATTCTCTACTTCCAATAAGAGGTGAAAAACCCTATTGAAACCTCATTTTATGTTCTTTGTTTTTGCATTTGAAATTGTGAATGATAAATATGATTTAATATGGAAAAAAATTAATAAAGTGCATCTAATTATTTTTGCTAGTTCTATTTTATTTGTAAACACTTTTTGGTTCAAGAAAAACCTCTTAGTTAGACTTGAAGTTAAAATTTATAGTAAGTTCTAGGTTTGTGATCCTTCTATCAAAGAATGCATATGAAGATTTGCAAGAATTGTTAATGCACATATCCCTTCTTTTTGTGCATTTTTTGCTAACAACTTGCAGATTTTAATTGGGAATTTTCATGTTGTCCACTCCATTCTTGTAGAAATATCATCTTGAATTGTTGATTCATTGTTGATTGCAGTTTTGTAATGTAAATTTGACTTTTTCCTTTTTTTTTTCTTTTAATATCGAAACCGGCTCCTTGTTGAAAAATACATCCATTAAATTAGCAAAGTTAGATTCATCCACATGATCATAATGTATGTCCAAGATTTTTTCTCAAATAAGTTTAGCCAATGCAATAGCTAATGGCAATATTTTAACTAGCTCTAGCTCTAATGAAACCAAGTGACTAGGCTTGAATTGAAAGCTCTTTCCTCTTAGTAGGAACACTTGTATTTCGAATTGTAATGTATCCAAAAAAAAATTGCACACCTAATTATTTTCCAAAATGGTAAGATTGTAAGTCTTAAAATTTAAATAGTAGAATGAAAATCCTTCACATTTCATATGACATCCTTTACCCATTTCATATGGCATTATTTACCTAAATAACATTATTAACAATGTGCAACAACCATTTATTTTTTAAGTAAAAAAGATTTATAAAATTATAAAAACATTAATAGAAAACAACAATTAATAAAATAAATTTGTAATGAGAAAGCCAAAAAAACAAAACACAAAAATATAATTGAAAATACATTCCAAAAATTAGTATTTAGATTCTTTTTGTCTCCCTTGCATGATGCATTTTGAGTAAAGTCCAAAATGGATGCTAAGAGCAACTTTTTCTATAACCAATTCCAATTAAAACAAAAAAAAAAAAAACTAAATTCCAATTAAATTGAATTGGCTATATAAATATTTTTTGAAATATAAAAATATGGAAAACAAAAATTACTCATAAAAAGATTTGATTTCTTCTAATTTTTGGTAGTTATAAAATTAAGTGAAATTTAAATGAATACTATTTTTATTATTTTTTATTGATGATTTCATTATAGTTTCTAATTTTATTTTAAATTTAATAAAAAATTTACATATAAAATTATAGATGTTATTATAAAATTATAAAAATTATTGTACGGGTAGTAGTCTTACTATTTACTATTTAATCAATTTATTACAAACAATAATCGTAGTCTAAATGTTCTATGAAATGAAATAAAATGACGTTTTAAATTTATGTTGCCAGATTTTAACAAAAAAACCATTTCATAGAACAATTAGACAAGTATCCTAAAAAATATTTTAATGTAAAATAAGACATAAAAAATTCTAACACACAGTCTGACTTACCTATGATGTATATCATCTTTCAACATTGTACTGGGCTTATCACGGTGATATTCTGAAGTTATGATGAAATCCGTTTTACAGTTAAATTGGATTGTGTTCAACATTTTATTTTGTCATTTTTCTTTTTCCATTTTCATGATTTTTGGCATCGTACTCTTTTTCCTTTTCTTTTTATTTTTTTAAGAAGGTATTTGCTTTTTTGGGCATCTTCTCAATGCCATAGCAGGTGGATTATAAACCATTGAATCTGAATTGCAATTCAAATCCAACAACCTATAATCCACCTGTCTGCCACAGCATTCAATGATGCTTAACAGACTTGATATTGCTCACCATCACCGGTTACCCCTGTAACAGAGCACGGCCCATTTCTTTAGAGCTGGCGTCCATGTCCTTAAAGAGGAACGAATCAGGAAAAGAGTAAAGCAATTTTTTTTCCTCGGGTTCATCATCTAATCTCGGACCGAATCCTTCCACAAAATCATTTAGTTTGTCAGTGGGACAGCAGAGTAATATCAATGTCACCAGATTCTTTTTTTTTAATATTCGATGTTACAGCTTCATAAACGTATGCACGCGATGCTTTTTTTAGGGCATCTTTTCTTTACCCACTTAACAGAGCGCTGGCCCATCTCTTTACAGGTGCCGTCCATGTCCTGAAAGCGGAACGAATCAGGAAAAGATCGACGTAATTCTGTTGTTTTTTCTCGTGGATCATCATCTTGAAGTGATTTCTTCCGCAATATCATTCTACTGTTTTTTTCATTGGGACATCTATTATTCAGAAAAACGCATCACAGATGATTCTAGATGTCCGAAAAAAGATCTTCCTGGTAGGAGTCCACCTTTCGAAATTCAGGGTGTCATTGTGCATCCAAATTCATTGCTTCTACGGACTTCCATCCATGTTTCCATATCATCAAAAGCTCCTAGTCTTCACTTATGTTTAATGTGCTTCGTCCTGCTTCATGGAGACGTGAGATAAGGTCATTTAAGGTCATTTGAGAGAGAGTTCTAGTTGCAGCAACCTACAGTATCAACACCTACCTTCACATTTGCACCTATCCCTACCTTCCAAGCGAGAAATCTACCTATACCTAGAAAGGCCAATGTTAATGCCCGCCACTGGTTGGAGACATTTTGGGTAGGCTTTTGTCTGAACATCCGATCCATTCAATGATTGAATCGAGGCATAGGTATTTATCTTTAAGTATACACCTCCACAAGTTGTCCCAAGTAATGAAAACCCATAGAGACTTTGCTACAAGAGCCTTACAAAAAGAGTAAAGATCCTTTAAATCCCACCCTCCCAAGGATTTTGGCTTCGATAGTTGTTTTTGTGTGACCAAATGAGAGCCAAGGAATTCAACACTATTCTTCCACAAGTAATTGAAACATATCTTTTTAATACTAGTGAGGACCCCCTTTGGAATATAAGCTAGAAGATACCAGTAACTAGGAATAGCTTCCAGCACTAATTTTACTAGTGTTAGTCGATCGCCATGCGATATACATATATTACACCAACAACTGATCCTCTTCTCAATACATGCTAACATCCACCTCCAATCTTCCTTCCCATAAGTATTTGACACACTCCTTGATTTCATGAGCTAAGGAACAAAAAATAGGTTGAATCTAAACATGTTCCTCCTCTACAAACTTCGAAAAGAATATGGAGGAATTTTCCTCATTTATTAGCATTATCATCGCATCACATAACAAATCTAGGATTTCCTTCAACTTACACCCTTCTGAAGCTTCACACATGGAAAAAATTAATATATCATCAATGAACAATAGGTATGATAAGCTCATGTTTCTTCCTATTTGAAGATCCCTCACCGAATTCTAATTTTTTGCATCCTCCATAGCACGACTAAGTCCATCCAAAATGAGGAGAAATACATAAGGTGACAGTGGGCAGCCTTGACAGAGGCCTCTGCCAACTTTGAAGAAAGGGGACCCCGCCTTGTTTATTAGGAAAACAAAGGAGATTGTCGAGACACAAGTCATGATCCATTTCACCATAACCAAAATAAAACCAATCTTCTGGAGCAATAGTCGAAGGTACAATCAAGGGACATGATCATATGCTTTAGATAGGTCGATCTTTATAACCAAAACAACTCTCTTTTGAGTTTTGATCGTCTGTAGGCCCTCTTGGGAAGACCCAATGGCTTCGTGAATGAGGTGACCTTTTAGGAAGTCAAATTGTTCAGGACTAATAAAATTAGAGAGAAATGCCTTTATCCCAACAATTATAATCTCTGAAATCATTTTATGAATGCAATTACATAGAGAAATGGGTCGAAATTCAACAAAGGACAAAGGATGATCAAGTTTCAGAATGATGATGAAAAAGGTAGAGTTAAGACTGGGAGCAGTTTACTTGAGGTCCTTACCTCCTCCACTACTCGAAGCAGATCATCACCTATGAATTCAAAAAAATCTTCATAGAACTCGATTGTCCATCTGTCAAGACCCATGATTTTGTCTTTTTTAAACAATGCAATGATCGTCTACGTCTCTTCCTTTGAGACTTCGTGGAATAGGTCCTTGGCATCCTCTTCTTCAATCATCCTAGGAAATAGTGCTATCATTCATAGCATCTCTCCCATCTTGAATTATGCATTTTCCTTGAACATCCCCTGAAAGTGCTCGACCCCTAAGGTTGCAACCTCCTTAAAACTACAATCTAGAACCCCATTTGCATCTCTTAGTTCCGATATAGTATTGTAATTTTTTCTATATTTGGCAAAGTTTTGAAAGTGATTTTTGTTTTAATCAACAACAACAATCCATAAAGCCCAACTTTTTAAACATCGGGCATTTTCCTTCTCGAGAATTATTATGTTCCTTTGAGCTTCCAACTCTCGACATTTCTCCTACTCCAAAGAAGACCATTTCCCATAATTCAATTGTACATACAACAGTTGTATCTCTCCCTTGGTTACAGGGAGATCCAAATCAAGAGCATGACAATAGTTAGCAACCCAATTTGGGACAATCACCTTTAGATTTTTAAGAGTCGAGGCGAATTGGGAGCTTTCCAATTTGGTCAAGCTTGCTTGGAAGTGTGTCAAGTGATCCCGCACTAGGTCCCTGAACTCATCAATATCTACCCATGTAGAATTGTATTTAAAAGGTGCATCAAGATTACCTGGGGACAAAGTCAATTCTAACATTATCGAGAAATGGTGTGATGTCCTTAAATTACCAACCCATGAGTGGTAAATCCCAACTTCTTGTAATAGTGAATGGTGCACTAGAAAATAATCTATCCATTTATTTATCCCCTCAACACCTTCTCTATTGTTACACCACGTTGGGATAAATTGAATTGGCTCAACATCGATCAATCCTATCTCTTTAAGGTGATGCAAGAAAAAATTGAAGAGCTTGTCCTCACATGCCATTGCCCCGCATGATTCATCCCTTTGTAAGCTAAAATTCATGTCACCACCGCAGACAACATTCCCTTACTGAAAGATGTTGAGATAAAAAAGTTGGTTCCAAAAGATTCACGATCCCCATATGGCCTGTAAATGTTGAAAAATTGATATCCCAGTCTAGTTATTTGCAATGCAATTCTAGGATTAACCCTAAAAAAATAGCATAATAATTTATAAGAGTACAATTTGAGGAGAAATCTATAGTCAAACCACCTGAATTCCCATCTGCATCTAGGCCCAAGAACTTCTAACCAAGGAACAATTTAATTAACTTTGCAACGATAACCTCACACACACCCATAGTCTCTTGTATAAATACAACATCTGGCCTTTTGGCCGTAATGAGCCTCTTCAAAGAGATCTTCTTAGCCCTCGCCATTGGGCCCCTGATGTTGACCGACAACATTTTCATGGGGAAACCTTAGTCGGGGCTTGTCCCACTCTAAGAACACCAGAAATAAGGCTTTGTCACCCCTATGAAACTTCACGACTTTCCCTCTCTTGCGCATGCTTGAGGGCTGAATTTTAGCCTACTTTTGTGTGACCCAATGGCAATGAATCATCATATCACAGGCCTCCCATAATGGACAATTTAGGAGTTGCAATCCTAAACCTAAGTACATAAGGTTCTTGACCCAAAGAGGATGAGTGCGACCTCATTGAGGAGAGTCCAGGTTGTTAGAATATGATGGATGTGCTCATTTTACCATAGACAATATCACTATTGTCACCCAACCATAGGTCGAAGCCACCCTCCGAGCACCTTAACCTTGATAGAGAATCACTCCAGAAGAAAACCCTAGGCTAGATAGCCAAACAAAGGGTAGCGCACCTTTCTCCAAGGACAGTGCACCAGACAAGAGCTGATCATATAGTCCAAACCATAACCAAGAGATAGTTCAAGCCACAACATAATCTGCTAGCTGCATCAGTTGCAACAACAGCTCTCCTCCAGACTTGCGCACAAATTGGCTAACTGTAGTGTGCACAAGTGAGCTCTACAGTTCTGAAAATGCCTGCCAGAATGAAGACTGACCTCCTATATTTATACTAATTCTGGCTAACTGCCTGGGCCGACTTCTCATTCTGGGAACCTATTTACTCACTATATTTTATTTCTTCTAGTCAGCTTCTTCTCTTGGAGGCTAATAACCTAATACAAATCATCCTCTTGAGACGACTTGTCTTCTAGGGTTATTAGCCAACTCGTTAGGGTTTCTTCTTGTTTCCCGAAATATTCTATTCTTGTCAGGTTTACACGTGGAGGTAAATACCTCCCACAACTACCATAATATCAACACTCCCTCCTAGCTAGGGAGGTATTAAAGGTAATGGTCTTGAGCACAAACATACCATTCACCCGGTAGCATCAACATAGTTATATAGACTATCTCATGACTAGATCATGAGAACCATCATCACCATCAGTGTCATCAACTACATCATCTCTCTAAACCATACTCCATTTGAGTAATCAGACATGATGTTGGATAAGTCACTCACACCACATAGTGACACAAGAGCCATTCTTCTAATCTGGACATATGTCCTAGAAGAATAAATGTTCTAAACCATTTTTCGTCTAGGAAATCTCTGTCCTTTGATCATCCATCTAGCTGATAATCATTTCCAACACTGTTGATAGTCTTCAAGGCAATCGAAACAATATCATTCAATAGAACACAACTGTGTCTATCCATAGTAGTACACAACTACAATCCAATGGTACACTACCACACCAAGTAGCACACAGATACTTGATCTGTGACGTGTAGTCACAATCAGTGGAACACATCCACCACAGTAGCATACATCTACTATCTAGAGACATACAGCCTCCATAACAATCATTTGATATCAACCTACACAGGAAACATCGTTATGATATAAACTAAATCATCTGGGCCATTCTTCCACACACATCTGTGAGATCTTGGAAGAGCATCTACCCTCAGAAGGTAAAACATCAATGATGAGCTATTTGGACTATTCTTCTCAAGCAAGGAAGAATAATTGTCCCGATTTCTGAGCATGGACCATTCCCCACCCTGGGCCATTCCTCCAGCACTAAACAAAGTGCAACCTAGAGAGAATGAGTCTGCCCTAAGGAATGTCTGTCCCTGATTGCTGAACCTGGACCATTCCCCACCTTGGGCCATTCCTCCGGCACTAAACAAAGTGCAACCTGGAGAGAATGAATCTTCCCTAAGGAATGACTGTCCAGACCATTTCCTAAGGAAATGATTGTCCTGCACCAACCTCCAAAATGGACCATTCTTCGAAACTGCTCACAACTGTGAGCTTCGAAAGAATGACTGTCGAATGAGGTAGGTTAGTCTTCTTGAGTAACCCTCAAGAAGAGAGACTACCCTAGACCATTCCCCATGTTAACCACAATGGGAAATTGTTGTCTATGGTACATCAACAATCCATTGAACCATTTTCATTATGAAAATGATCATTCGATCTAGACCATTTTCCGAACTAGAAAAT
>ML805950.1:18227-30276 GCA_009831015.1 Picea engelmannii | reverse complement strand
AATATCATTATTGTCACCCAACCATGGGTTGAAGCCACCCTCCAAGCACCTTAACCTTGACAGAGAATCACTCCGGAAGCAAACCCTAGGCTAGATAGCCAAACAAAGGGTAGCACACCTTTCTCCAAGGATAGCGCACCAGACAAGAGCTGACCAGATAGTTCAAACCATAACCAAGAGATATTCCAAGCCACAACATAATCTGCTAGCTGCAGCAGCTGCAACGACATCTCTCCTCCAGACTTGCGCACAAACTAGCTAACTGCAGTGTGCACAAGTGAGCTCTACAGTTCTGAGAATGCTTGCCAGAATGAAGACTGGCCTCCTGTATTTATACTAATTTTGGCTAACTGCCTGGGCCGAATTCTCATTCTGGATACCTATTTACTCAATATATATTATTTCTTTTGGCCAACTTCTTCTCTTGGAGGCTAATAACCTAATATAAATTATCCTCTTGAGTCGAATTGTCTTCTAGGATTATTAGCCAACTCGTTAGGGTTTGTTCTTGCTTCCCGAAATATTCTATTCTTGTCATGTTTACACGTGGAGGTAAATACCTCCCACAGCTACCATAATATCAACACAGGTCTCTCTTTGATTCGAGTGGATATGAGGGGATTTTCAGATGCTATCTCAACATGGAATTGAGTATATTCACATTGCTTAGAGGAACCAAGAGCCAAATCCTTCCCTAATGTGGCACAAACTACCTCCCTAGCACCAACCCTAAACGAAATTACTTCCTTCTTGTTCATGGCAAAAGAGGGAAGAGGAGGAGAAATTTCAGTGATCTTACCCTATTCTTGAAGCGTGCTTGTACATTTGGGCTAGATCGCTTCTAGATTGCTCCATTGAGAAGATGAGACTTCCAAATCCACTCCAAAACCCGCCCAAGGATCTTGTTTCGGCATAGAAATTGTCTTTACATCTTCCATGTAATGACCCTGCTTAAATAGATGTATAGGATTATTAATTATAATTAATTTAATGATCTAACTGTCCTAAAAATTAGCATCCTCCATAGCACGACTTCACCGAATTCTAACTTTTTGCATCCTCCATAGCACGACTAAGTCCATCCAAAATGAGGACAAATACATAAGGTGACAATGGGCAGCCCTGACAGAGGCCTCTGCCAACTTTGAAGAAAGGGGACCCCACCTTGTTTATTAGGAAAACAAAGGAGATTGTCAAGACACAAGTCATGATCCATTTCACCATAACCAAAACAAAACCAATCTTCAAGAGCAATAGTCGAAGGTACAATCAAGGGACATGATCATATGCTTTAGATAGGTCGATCTTTATAACCAAAACAACTCTCTTTTGAGTTTTGATCATGTGTAGGCCCTCTTGGGAAGACCCAATGGCCTCATGAATGAGGTGACTTTTTAGGAAGTCAAATTGTTCAGGACTAATAAAATTAGAGAGAAATGCCTTTATCCCAACAATTATAATCTCTAAAATAATTTTATGAATGCAATTACATGGAGCAATGGGTCGAAATTCAACAAAGGACAAAGGATGATCAAGTTTCAGAATGATGATGATAAAGGTAGAGTTGAGACTGGGAGCAGTTTACTTGAGGTCCTTACCTCCTCCACTACTTGAAGCAGATCATCACCTATGACTTCTAAAAAATCTTCATAGAACTCGATTGTCCATCTGTCAAGACCCATGGTTTTGTCTTTTTTAAACAATGCAATGATCGCCTACGTCTCTTCCTTCAAGACTTCATGGAATAGGTCCTTGGCATCCTCTTCTTCAATCATCCTAGGAAATAGTGCTATCAATCATAGCATCTCTCCCATCTTGAATTATGCATTTTCCTTGAACATCCCCTAAAAGTGCTCGACCCCTAAGGCTGCAACCTCCTTAAAACTACAATCTAGAACCCCATTTGCATCTCTTAGTTCCGATATAGTATTGTAATTTATTCTATATTTGGCAAAGTTTTGAAAGTGATTTTTGTTTTAATCAACAACAACAACAATCCATAAAGCCCAACTTTTTAAACATCAGGCATTTTCCTTCTTGAGAATTATTATGTTCCTTTGAGCTTCCAACTCTCGACATTTCTCCTACTCCAAAGAAGACCATTTCCCATAATTCAATTGTACATACAATAGTTCTATCTCTCCCTTGGTTACATGGAGATCTAGATCAAGAGCATGACAATGGTTAGCAACCCAATTTGAGACAATCACCTTTAGATTTTTAAGAGTCGAGGCGGATTGGGAGCTTTCCAACTTGGTCGAGCTTGCTTGGAAGTGTGTCCAGTGATCCTACACTAGGTCCCTGAACTCATCAATATCTACCCATGTAGAATTGTATTTAAAAGGTGCATCAAGATTATCTTGGGACAAAGTCAATTCCAACATTATCGAGAAATGGTGTGATATTCTTAATTTACCAACCCATGAGTGGTAAATCCCAACTTCTTGTAATAGTGAATGGTGCACTAGAAAATAGTCTATCCATTTATTTATCCCCTCAACACCTTCTCTATTGTTACACCACGTCGGGTTAAATTGAATTGGCTCAACATCGATCAATCCTATCTCTTTAAGGTGATGCAAAAAAAAATTGAAGAGCTTGTCCTCACATGCCATTGCCCCGCATGATTCATCCCTTTGTAAGCTAAAATTCATGTCACCATCACAGACAACATTCCCTTACTGAAAGATGTTGAGATAAAGAAGTTGGTTCCAAAAGATTCACGATCCCCATATGGCCTGTAAATGTTGAAAAAATGATATCCTGATCTAGTTATTTGCAATGAAATTCTAGGATTACTCCTAAAAAAATAGAATAATAATTTATAAGAGTACAATTTGAGGAGAAACCTATAGTCAAACCACCCGAATTCCCATCTACATCTAGGCCCAAGAACTTTCAACCAAGGAACAATTTAATCAACTTTGCAACGATAACCTCACACACACCCATAGTCTCTTGTATAAATACAACATCTTTCCTTTTGGCTGTAATGAGCCTCTTCAAAGAGAGCTTCTTAGCCCTCGCCATTGGGCCCCCAATGTTGACCGACAACATTTTCACGGGGAAACCTTATTCGGGGCTTGTCCCACTCTAAGAACCCCATAAATAAGGCTTTGTCACCCCTATGAAACTTCACGACTTTCCCTCTCCTGCGCATGCTTGAGGGCCGAATTTTAGCCTACCTTTGTGTGACCCAATGACAATGAATCATCATATCACAGGCCTCCCGTAATGGACAATTCGGGAGTTGCAATCCTAAACCTAAGTACGTAAGGTTCTTGACCCGAAGAGGATGAGTGCGACCTCATTGAGGAGAGTCAAGGTTGTTAGAATATGATGGATGTGTTCATTTTACCATAGACAATATCACTATTGTCACCCAACCATAGGCCGAAGCCACCCTCCGAGCACCTTAACCTTGACAGAGAATCACTCTGGAAGAAAACCCTAGGCTAGATAGCCAAACAAAGGTTAGCGCACCTTTCTCAAAGGATAGCACACCAGACAAGAGTTGATCAAATAGTTCAAACCATAACCAAGAGATAGTCCAAGCCATAACGTAATCTACTAGCTACAGCAGCTACAATGATAGCTCTCATCCAGACTTGCACACAAATTGGCTAACTGCAATGCACACAAGTGAGCTCTGCAGTTATGAGAATGCCTTCCAGAATGAAGACTGGCCTCCTGTATTTATACTAATTATGGCTAATTGCCTAGGCCGACTTCTCATTCTGAGTACCTATTTACTCATTATATATTATTTCTTCTGGTCGACTTCTTCTCTTTGAGGCTAATAACCTAATACAAATTATCCTCTTGAGTCGACTTGTCTTTTAGGGTTATTAGCCAACTCGTTAGGGTTTCTTCTTATTTCCCAAAATATTCTATTCTTGTCAGGTTTACACGTGGAGGTAAATACCTCCCACGGCTACCATAATATCAACACTCCCTCCTAGCTAGGGAGGTATTAAAGGTAATGGTCTTGAGCACAAACATACCATTCACCCGGTAGCATCAACATAGTTGTATAGACTATCTCATGACTAGATCATGAGCACCATCATCACCATCAGTGTCATCAGTTGCATCATCTCTCGAAACCATACTCCATATGAGTAATCACACATGATGTTGGATAAGTCACTCACACCACAGAGTGACACAAGAGCCATTCTTCTAATCTGGACATATGTCCTAGAAGAATAAATGTTCTGAACCATTTTTCGTCTGGGAAATCTCTATCCTTTGAGCATCCATCTAGCTAATAATCATTTCCAACACTGTTGATAGTATGCAAGGCAATCAGAACAATATCATTCAATAGAACACAATTGTGTCTATCCATAGTAGTACACAACTACAATCCAATGGTACACTACCACACCAAGTAGCACACAGATACTTGATCTGTGACGTGTAGTCACAATCAGTGGAACATATCCACCACAGTAGCATACATCTACTGTCTAGAGACATATAGGCTCCATAACAATCATCTGATATCAACCTGGACAGGAAACATTGTTATGATATAAACTGAATCATCTGGGCCATTCTTCCACTCACATCTGTGAGATCTTGGAAGAGCATCTTCCCTCAGAAGGTAAAACATTGATGATGAGCTATTTGGACTATTCTTCTCAAGCAAGGAAGAATAATTGTCCCGATTTCTGAGCATGGACCATTCCCCACCCTAGGCCATTCCTCCGGCACTAAACAAAGTGCAACCTAGAGAGAATGAGTCTGCCCTAAGGAATGCCTGTCCCTGATTGTTGAACCTGGACCATTCCCCACCCTGGGCCATTCCTCCGGCACTAAACAAAGTGCAACCTGGAGATAATGAATCTGCCTTAAGGAATGACTGTCTAGACCATTTCCTAAGGAAATGATTGTCCTGCACCAACCTCCAAAATGGACCATTCTTCGAAATTACTCACAACTGTGAGCTTCGAAAGAATGACTGTCTGGCGAGGCGGGCCAGTCTTCTTAAGTAACCCTCAAGAAGAGAGACTACCCTAGATCATTCCCCATGTTAACCACAATGGAAAATTGTTGTCTATGGTACATCAACAATTCATCGAACCATTTTCATTACGAAAATGATTGTTCGATCTGGACCATTTTCCAAACTGGAAAATGCCTATCCGTCAGAAATCTCAAACCACTTTCTGAACTAGAAAGGAACTGCTCATCCTGGACCATTTTTCAAACTGAAAAATGATTGTCCATAAATCAATAACACATTAGTGCTCCCTCCCAACCTAGGAGTCATCTCTTCCTTTTTCAATAAGGAAGTCGTCTCCACGAGCTCCGGCTTGAGTACGCAAACTCTTTCATCTTGAATAGAAGCTTTACCAAAATGCCTAGTTATCTATTCATCTGTGGAGATATGTATTGGAGAACCACTTTTGCCTTTCTAGACTTCATCGCAGAGAATGTAATGCTTGATCTCAAATGTACTTCGGTTTTTCTGGAACACTAGTTTTCTCTGAAGACCTCATATAGCTCTGATAAATAAAGTATATCATTGTTGTATTCCTCTTTGGTTCCTGCTAGCTCACAACATCGTGGCAAGGGTCAAACTGGAACATATCCAAGTGGTGCTTCTTCGGCCATCATAAGAGTTTGTTATGGATTAACGATCCATCATCCTGAGCTTCTGTGTAACCATTTTGATACAATATCTCTGATATAGAAAGTCTTCATCACGTTTCTGTTGTGCATTGGAGGTTCTCCACCAAGTTGTCTTCTTCCATCTCCATACAAGGGTCTCTTTCTGGTATACCTCAAAGCCTTGAGGTTTCTCTTCATACGTTCTTTGTTCAATTGCTCTGGAGAACAGTCTTTGCATTCATCTGATGTAGAAATCCAACCTATGGATATTGCAGATGATATAATGACTCATGTAGAGGTATGTCTGGTTTACTGGAACAAATAATCATCATAGTCTTCTCCCTCCATCTGGAAGAACCTCTAGTTCTGGATCCTGCAAATTTTGCATTCATATACACTCTTCTTCATCACAACTTTCCGTTCCTTTGCTTGATTGCTTTTAGTGAGTTCATATTAGGCTGGTAATATTGTGATTCTCGATACAATGACTGGTTGTTCTGGCTTCTCTTTCTTTCTTGGAATCTTCATGTTCTTCCTCATGTTTTTCTTTAGCTCTTGGGTCCATGGAGTTTCTTATAGATTCCATGCCCTAAAGATTCCACTTCTTTCTTTCATCATAGGATCATGGATGTGGATGGACAATCAGGGATACTTTAAGGCTTCTCTTCAAAGAAGAATTCTTCTAAGGTCGAACTGAACACGTACTTCTTTTCATGGCTGCTACCATGGATATATACTACATCATCTTCAATGGATCATAGGATTAGATCCCTCCTAATCTTTGCTTCATGTATGAATGCATGTTCTTCTTTATATAATTGGCTCCCTCCATCTAACATAGTCCATGCTTCTGTCTGCGTCCTTATTGCCTTCTGCAAGGTGTCATAAGTCTTTCTCCAATTTCTTCTTGATTGATGATTTTGGCTTATCTTGCAGCTTGTTACTTATGTAATAACTTCCAAATGATTTTTTGATGTACTTCATCCTTTCATGTGTTTTGTCTGACTTGTAGTCATAATGATAGCAATCCTTATCTTGTTGTTCTTCCTTAGGTATAGTCCTTCTTGGAACATATTATCTTCTAAGAGATAGATATACAAGATATGTACAGAGACTATGCAAACAAGATATGTACAAGAACTATGAAGAATATTGTTACCTTGTCTTTAGAGGAAGAAGTCTGCTTTATCCTGCTTGGTTTTCCTTTAGGGTTTCCTTTCTTCGGAAACTGATGCTTCGTGTGTCTCCTTCCTTTTCTTTAGCTCGGGACAATGATTCATGTAGTGACCATATTTTTGACAGTTGAAGCATTGTATTTCTAACATATCCTTCTTTTGATTTGACTTCCTTTCAAATTTCCTTTTGTTCCTAAAATTTTTGAATCTTGTTGTGAAGGCTTGATCATTGTACTTCTTTTGAGGTTTCTCTTTTGCACTGATCCTTGATTCTTCTTGAGCACAACAAGTCCAAAGTTCTTCAAATGTAGCATACTCCTTCCTTGTATTCATGCTTGCGGTAAATGCATCCCATGTCTTGGGAAGACCATTGAGTACTATGTTTACCAATTCCTTCTCTGAAATGATCTCTTCAATAACTTGTAGTTGATCTCTTAACTGAGATATTTTCACAAAGTATGATGTTATGTTGTCATCATCATTCATCTTCATGTCATGGAGCTCATTCTTCAGACTCATTACTTGTCCAATGTTTCTGAATGAGAAGAGGTTTGTTAGGGCATCGTACATCTTCTTTGATGAGTCAAGATGGGAGACGTAGGGTATCAAGTGGTATTTTATAGAGTCCACTATGATACTAATGGCATTGATATCACTGTCTTTGAACTTATCCATAACTGCAACGTTCAGTGGTTCCTTCTCTTTTCCTTCTTCAAACTCGGGTTCCACGATCTTTCCTTTCACAATATCCAGCACTTTATTCTTGGCAAGGATGAGGTCAATCCTTGTCTTCCATGCTCTGAAGTTAGAATATCCATCTAACTTTTTTTCTGACTTCATAGAGTAAGTCATGGTTGTTTTGACTTTGTCAACCCTAGATTTGACCAAAAACTCAAATTTGACGTCTTGGCTTGCTGAGAGTACCAGGAGATGCACTAGGCTAGGGCACACTGGTCTATCTGGAAATTAGGTCAATCCCTTCACTTAAGGTGCCTCAACGAGAGGGTTAGGTTTTCTGCAACTACACCTACTAATAACCCTAGCGACAGTGCTTTGGTGACTGCTCCTGCTAGAAACCTTAGCAGCAATTCTTCAACGAGATTAATATCCTTATTTCTATGCCACTTTCCAGTGGTTAGACTGAATGAAGGAGGGGTGGGCCCATAACCTATTAGAATATGATGGATGTGCTTGTTTTACCATATACAATATCATTATTGTCACCCAACCATGGGCCGAAACCACCCTCCGAGCACCTTAACCTTGACAGAGAGTCACTCAAGAAGAAAACCCTAGGATAGATAGCCAAACAAAGGGTAGCGCATCTTTCTCCAAGGATAGCACACCAGACAAGAGCTGACTAGATAGTCCAAACCATAACCAAGACACAACATAATCTGCTAGCTACAGCAGCTGTAACGACAGCTCTCCTCCAGACTTGCTCACAAACTGGCTAACTGCAGTGTGCACAAGTGGGCTCTACAGTTATGAGAATGCCTGCCAGAATGAAGACTGGCCTCCTGTATTTATACTAATTTTGTGTAACTGCCTGGGATGAATTCTCATTCTGGGTACCTATTTACTTAGTATATATTATTTCTTTTGGCCGACTTCTTCTCTTGGAGGATAATAACCTAATACAAATTATCCTCTTGAGTCAAATTGTCTTCTAGGGTTATTAGCCAACTCGTTAGGGTTTCTTCTTGTTTCCCAGAATATTATATTCTTGTCAAGTTTACACGTGGAGGTAAATACCTCCCACAGCTACCATAATATCAACACAGGTCTCTCTTTGATTCGAGTGGATATGAGGGGATTTTCAGATGTTATCTCAACATGGAATTGAGTATATTCACATTGCTTAGAGGAACCAGGAGCCAAATCCTTCCCTGATGTGGCACAAACTACCTCCCTAGCACCAACCCTAAACAAAATTACTTCTTTCTTGTTCATGACAAAAGAGGGAAGAGGAGGAGAAATTTCAGTGATCTTACCCGATTCTGGAAGCGTGCTTGTACATTTGGACTAGATCACTTCTAGATTGCTCCATTAAGAAGCTGAGACTTCCAAATCCACTCCAAAACCCTCCCAAGGATCTCGTTTCGACATAGAAATTGTCTTTACATCTTCCAATTGGCACGCTATCTCTCCAATAATAAGATTCTACTCACTATCCATAAAGTTTTTTTCACCATCCATTACTGCACAATCGACCCCTCCATGGATTTAACTGGGCGTTGGTTGTGGGGGATTTGATGTAGATTTTAACCTTGTACAATATCTACTGCAAACAGATATTCAGTAAAAGAACATAAAAGATACAATGGAAAATACAAACATTACACATAGATTTTTCCCCTGGAAACCCAAACCGGGAAAACCAACATATTCTATATTCATTCATAGTGATACATTGTTTACAATACAATATTCATATAGGAGCCAGCGGCATCCAAAACCCTAACCCAATGACCTGGATTAGTCAACAACCCTAATTCCTTAACCGGAAGTAGAAAACCATCGGCAAAGAAACCATGTGCCAAAAAACCACCTAAAATATGTGACACATTTTCTGAGGCAGAAAATTTTTTATCGGGGGCACTGCCCCCGAACCCCTGTGCATACGCTCAAACACTACTACTTGTGCAAAGAATATAACACATACCCAACATTTGCATGAGCTTTCCCATGATTTTTTTTGATAAATTTATGATCATAGTCCGCTAGCAAATGCCCAACCTTATTACAATGGGAACATCATAATGGTTTATTGAGATAGTCTAGAACTTAAGTGTACCTTTCTGTCTCCTACCACCAAGTCTACAGAGTCAAATAACCCTTGTCGAGGTTCTAGATCTACTAAGATGTGAGCCACGGTTCTTGATTTGTTGTGCTCATAGTTGTTGTATGAAGCTATAAATATTCCCAGAGTATCACCAATTACCTTTAAACCCGAGTCAATCCAAGACTGCAGGGAAAGGTTCGACAATTTTATCCAAGTGGGACAGCTTGTCAAAGCTTCTTCACTCTAATTGAACAATGGATTCCATGGTTTGGCATAGAAAAGATGGTGATTCCAATACCATATGCTCGATAAGAGTATATTTACATCATATTTGGAATTCAAAATGATCCCTATCCATCCTCGAGAAAGCATATGAAAAATCGGAGTATAACCAAATTGTGGAGACCAATTCTTTTGAATCCATGTTTCCATAATATGGACCGTCATGCATCTCCCTCCAAACCTCCCAACAATCACACAACCTTCATATCACCAATCCGACTTACCTTGAAGTCATCTCCAACCACTAAAGCCACCCCTCCTCCTTTACTTTTCACCATCTTTCATTTTTTTATGAGGAGTCACACACAAAACTAAGGGGTTAACACCTTAGAGTTATGTAAAACCAATATTGTCACTAATAAACCCACTGTCAAACTCATTTCCATCTAATTTCCCTTCACATAGATAATTGACTTGTTCATAGATGGAAGCTACAGGAATATCACAAGTCGACTTACCTTGGATTATCGTCGTGTGAATGGAAGGATCTATCGATGACCCTCGGGGAGAGATAGAGTATCGATTGGGTTTATACCCTAGATATACAAACCCTCATCCACTTGTCTCGATCCATGCAGTGAGTTGTGGATCTTAGTGATCCCCACACCTTCATCTCTTTGTGGATCTTGGTGATTCAAGTAGTCGACGAGGGGTAGATTATTATCCATTTCTTTAAAACCTACCTCAGTCCATCCCCCCGATCTAAAACCCGAATGATATCTACGAAAAATTCCTAACTCTTCACGTGATCATTGCTACGGAGCTAGATAATGAGTCACCATGCCTTTGCAAGGGTTTCCACATAGGCAAGCTAGGGTTTCAAAAACAAATCTCCTTTATTGTTTCATTGACTTAAAAATATCCTTTGACACTATGCCTAAAAATAACCTACGGAAAAGATTAACTCTAAGCCATTAGAAAAGTATAATTATTAAGAGCTCAACATGTCACTTGTGTGAATTGAACCTAGGTGAGGAGGATAACAATCACTCCTCCCAACCACCTAAGCTAAACACAATTGATAAAAACATCATTAACTATGAGTTAAAAGATTAAAATTATCTTTTTATTATAACTAGCTTAAAGAAAAATATTGGCGTTTTTAAAATAAGCACAAACTCTCACAAGCTTTATTGTGAAATCAAGGAATGGGCAAGACTTAAAACACTATAGAAAGAAAGAATATGTATCTTTTTCATAAAAAGTTAAAGATGAAAAACACTTTCTCTTAAATACACTTAAACACACATTAGGTTTCAATTTTATAATATTTTATAATATTAGGTTTAATATTTTATAATATTCATAATTTGATAAGTCATTGAAACTTAAAAAAGTTAATCTTCCATGTTTTCATCATTGGAAAAATAAATGTTTAAAGAAATCATTTTTTTTAAAGTCAAATAAATGAAAATTGGCCTAAATTGAATTTAGCAAAGGATAATCTTAATCATCATCATATATTGACTTGTTAAACCAAATGCTTTTGATGAAGGTTCACAACTAAATCCACCAAATAATTAATTAAAAAAAGTAACTACTAATTTGGTTTATACTTTTGATTAAGGTTCACAACTAAATCCACCAAAGAATTAATTTAAAAAAGTAACTACTAATTTGGTTCAAGTTTGTGACCTTACAAAGTAAGGTTTGGGATTTGACCCCTTCACTTAGTTTTAATAGGCAATTACAACCATAATTAGTAAGTCCCATATTTCAACTTAACTATTGGACACTTAATATAAATGTGGTAATAGACGTTGCATCTCCTCATGTGGGGTCTTGGAGACATGTGGGGTCTTGGACATCTCCAAGTGTACCTTTTTTGACCTTTTTATTTGGTAGATCTTTTTTCTTGATTGGAAAGTCTAAAGTTGGTGGATGCTCCATTGAAACTAATTCTTAAAATTCATCATAACCTATCATGATTGTGTCCCTTTTTGTATAGGAGTCATCTAAGTCATGCAACCACTTCATTCTCCTCATAGGTGGTTAGTCAAAATAATCTTCATATGAAAGCTTGGATTTGTTGGTGAGATAGTAACCATATGCCCATCCATTGCTTCATAGGCCAGAACTAGAACCTTTGCTAGTGCACCAAGATCAAAATGAATTGTTTTCTATTTTGGTGATACCCTAGCATTATATAAGGTGATTCCAATCTCAAGGTTGGATAAGTTTCCCCTTT
>ML805950.1:1695-16155 GCA_009831015.1 Picea engelmannii | reverse complement strand
TTTTTTTTTTAAGAGTTATTAAACTGGGCTACCATTCTGCAAGTATAGCCTGGGTCAAATGGACACCTGATATCTCTGTGCTAGAGTTAGCTCTCCATCAATTATGAGAAGCCGTCAAAATGAATATGAAGAACAAAAGACGGTCCACTAGAATCCAAGGAATCATAAAACTAAAAATGGATTCATCTAAAACTTAGATGCCATTCAGGCCCTTGCCTACGCTCAGACTGTATATCCTTATAATTCTATTCTTCAAGGAAAAAATGAATTTAACTTCACAATCATCAAGATGATAATGAGCTATCTACTACTGATAAGTATGAAAAATAATTTGCAAGATGAAAATTATGTTCTCCCTGCCAGGAACGTCCAGTGAGGAAAAAACATATTAATAGCCTCCCTTGGGATCAGTGGAGAATGTTTCTAGAAAAGGTACACCTATCATAATATGCATGAAAATGTTCAGAGTAAAAGAGTTATGAGTCACTGATCAGAAATTAAAATTGACCATTAAACATAGTAAGCTAAGAATTAAAGAAGAACACTACAAGGAATTACCGAAATTCTAATTAGTTAAAATTGACCATTAAACTTGGTAAGGCCAGAATTTAAAGGCTAAAAAATTACCTAAATTATAAGTAGTTTCAAGATGATGATTCCTACTACAAACTTGATTCCGGTCCTTTAGTTGCATCTGTTGATCCAGCAGAGACAACAGCAGGGGCAGCAGGGAGAAAGCCATCTGAGTAAACAACCAGGGTGGGAAAAGCACCAGTTGACCTATTCTTATTTATAGATATGGATGCAGAGCCCATTCAAGTTACAGATCGAGACCTATTAGCATTCCTTTCTGTAATTACACAGTACACTTATAAATTTTAAAGAGAATTTTCACTGCTCCAAAAATCCCTGACATAACCTTCTTCTCGTCGAATGGGAGGTAGCAAGAGGATCGATTCACAATAAAACCCTGGCGAGAAGATCTATTACCATAAATCCTTCATAAATCCCTCCCTGAATTCAATAAAACCCTGGCGAGAAGATCTATTCCCATAAATCCCTCCCTGAATTCTAGGAAATGCAGGTGACATCATTCCAATTACAAACTTGATAAATGTACTTACAAATATTACAAACTTCATAAATGTAATAACAAACGGAGTATACGCCTCGCATAAATGCGTGAGATCCACTGAGCTCTACTTCATCGTTTGTAGGGAGGAAGTATGTGGTCGGAAGAAGTCAACCTATGTTTACTCGGCCTCTTGCTGGACTTACAACTCTGCCTTGATTTATGGTAACTTATTAGAGTTGCAACTTTGCTTAGGTTTATGGCAATTTGTCATAAGCCAAGGCAGTGTTGCAAATCTGTCTTGGCTTATGGCAAATTGCCATAATGAAAACAAAGTTGCAAATCGAGCAAGTTCTCATAAGCTAATACAGATTTGCAAGACCAGCAAGACGCTGAGCAAGCCTAGCGTGACTTGTTCGAGTGACATACTTCCTCCCCACTAAGGAGAAGTATAGCACAGTCAAGTTGATAATCTTTCTCCTTCAATATGAACAATAGCCGAATCAGTCCGCTAATTCTGATCCTACTTCTCTTCTTAGTCCTCAAAATTCCTTCATCTTCTTTTAAAAGAAGGCAAAGAGTTTTTCGTGGCTCTTATTCTTCCAATTTTGCACAGTTTTTGTTTTGGATCATTTTCATCTTGACCCATGCACATGGGACGCATTAAAACATAGTCTGTGTACTCACCGGAATGGTTGCAATGGTTTTCTGCTCAAGACCGCCAACGCCCGCGGACCACCTGCCGCGCCCGTCGTATTCTACCGACCTGAGCAGTGGCGCTTGTGACATCGACTTCAGCTGGCGTGCACAAGCGAGCAGCACACGTGTTTGTCTTCGGTTGCCCCCAACCATTGATGTTGACTTTTTAGACGTTACTAAATCCCGCGCATCTTACATGGATCTGACGAAGCTCGTCCCCTGTTGGAATTCATGAATCGTCATCTGCCATTGGATCACATCGACGACATTTTGTAGCAGCCTTGTCATGCACGCTAGTGTACGTGGATAAGCCTCATGCGTTACAATTTGTATTATTAAATAGAAAGGTTTACAGTGAAAATGAGTACATTTAATAGTTTTTTAATGCTTAATCAGTTTTGTATGGACAAGATTAAATATTGATCGAATATTCTTAGTTGTCCCAATAAATCAATGGTTGAGATTTCAACCACTAACCTAATCACTATTATAAAGAATCTGTTCACATGTTTATATTTTTACTTTTACTTGATCATATTTAAAATTTACTATGGTGGCTAGGTGAGTCTGAGTGATTAACAAAGATTAAGGTTTTGTTATAGAGTGGAGAGATGTGAATGTGGAACACAACCATTTAATATTTACCAATAGACCATAATTTTAAATTAGCATACTTCAGAATTCAAAAAGGAAATACCCAATTGAATTGAGGTGGTTAGGTTGTTGTTAAAGACGTTGAAATTTTACTTTTGAATAGAAAATGAATACTTTAAAAGGTTCATCTTCATCCCACATACAACGAAATATTTTCAACCATCATATAACTCTAAATTTGAATCCCTAGCTACATCACCACATGCAATAATCACAGATATGTGACCGTGACTTTTTCATACATAAATGAAAGAGGAAGAAGACACAGTGCCCTTTAAAAACTCCACCAATGTAATTAACCATATGTGAGATGACAAACTCCATCGATATAATTAACCATATGTGAGATGATGAAATATCCCATTAAACCAACCTCTTAAAAAACACCTTAGACATAATTATTATATCTAGATGTAAAAATATTTTAAACCTTTAGAATTAATACACAAATCTTTAAAAAGTCTCCAGCCCCTATACATGCTTGGAAAGATTTCCAAAATGTTTCTCTACTCGGTGCTCATATTCAACATCTTTTTGATCCCTATTCTTTGTACTTGGATAGCCTCCTAGTTCCTAAGCATATATTTATTGATGACTTACATAACTCATAGCTCTCGTATGCTATACTTCGCTATACAACTCCACTTTTAGCATAGTGATCTATCTCATCTAGTCCTTTTTTGGAAAATTGGCATGTTTTGGCATTTGGAAAAAAGTGAGGACACTTTCAATCTAAATTGAGAGGAATTGATATGGAACATGGACATCTTCCTCTAGCTCAATGCCTAGGAAATCCCAACTAACTCAACTAGCTAGCTTGGAGAATGAGCGCTACTCCCTTGAGGGTACAACCTTCGAAGGACTTTGGCATTTATAGTTAATTGTTTTTATGTATTTATTAGTTAATTGTTGTATTAGTGGGTAGTTAACTAGAGTATTGCTTTCCAACTTTGAGTTGCATGCATATACATATACTAATATACTAGCACAACGGCTAACGCACGGCTGGTGAACGCCGAAAGGCAGCAAAAACGCAAGCATGCACAAACTACTGGCGATCGCTGGTGATGCCAGTACATAAACACGGCCACCAAATTTCAGTTCGCAGAAACATGAAACGTCTTAATACTTGTGCGAATACCTTAATATTTTTTAATCAGGTAGACGTGACAATAAGTTATTGAACACAGTAATTTTTAAACATTAGGTAAATGTAAAAAAGTAAACATATAAACGGATATCTTTATAACAACTCTGAAGTTAATGGATGAAATCAGAGCCATTCATTTAGTGTGACGACTAAGAATATTCTAGGCATATTTAATCTAGTCCATAGAAAACATATTAAAAACTAAAAACCTATTAAATGTGCCCATTGTCAATAAGTATACACCTTAAATATTGTTTTCTAGTTTTGATTGAGGTGCTTCGTTTCGGATTTGGAGAGATATATAAGTTTATAAGAAGAGAATTTACTTCATTAATAAAATTGAATAAGTTGTTTTAATCTACTTTACTTTTATATATTAATATTTCATAATCCATTAATATATAGATTTATAAAACAACGATGAAAAAATGGTAAAAAAAAAACAACAACACACAGATTTATAAAGAACATTGAGGAGAAAATGTACTTAGAAACAACACATTGATAATTCACCTTATGAAAAAGGAGTTGGAGTACAAGATGAATGAACAATGCATGTCATTTTTCTCCCTTGGTCTTATTGTGGTTACTGCTTCCATCAATATTGATCGCTTGTCCATATTGATGGTTTGTCCTATGAAATACTGAAGGACGGAAAACAGTTGTTGTTGCAGATCATTCTTGGTTCAAGAAGTGAATTTCCCATCCGTAATATATTAATAGAAAGTTTTTTTTTGTTTTATGTAAGAACCTTTAAAAGGAAAAGACAAAGACAGGGAAGAAATTTATGACAATTTGTACAGAATTAAAAGGAATGATGCAGAGAAATGTTGTACAGAATTATTATCTCAGATCAAAGAATTCATAGGTTTTTTTTAGCCTCTACTTTTGAACGGATTAAACGGATTAAAGGAGAAAATGCTAAAAGGTCATGAAGGCAGCTTACACAATTCCACTATAGTTCAAGCAAGAAAACCGTTTGAATGGGGTTTTTAAGTACCAGGGAGAGCTTCACATACCACCTTTGTCTGCTTTTGGGGTTAATGTTTACCATTTACTAGTGAAGCCCTTGGTGCATGACTCCTTGTGACCTCCCTCGGTTCCTTCGATCGAGCCCTCTCCTTGCTATCAAAAGGCTTTCCAACCGTCTTCTGGTCATACTTTTTCTACCAATCCTTTTTTTTTTTTCGTAATGCCTCTCGTCTGGGGCTTCATAGGTGCTTCAATAGAGATGAATTCAATCTCATGCAGAGATGAACAATCTCAGCACCCCCGTTAAGAGGGTGAAAGTTAAGATAAGGAAGCTAAGTGGAAGTGAAAGGTTTCACTCAAACTTACTCTAAAAAGCCCTTAAATAAAGAAAAATCATGAGAATATTCTTATGTTCATTCTTCTTTCAATCGTTTTCCATTTTACTTCGCTTTGCCTGGGTTAAAGATGCATAGTGATATTGAAATGAACCAGATTTGTGGGAACAATGGAGCCAAATGCAAAAATAGTGCAGGAGCCGGGTTTTTTAATCCCCATCAAAAGGAACCAAAATACTTTCTTACCGACTTGGGCTAGTACTAACAATGTTGTTGAGTACGAAGTCGCGTATGAACCAGGCAACAAGAATGGGAATCAAATGCAGGTGTAAGGTGATTCAAAGCTAGTGATAAACTGACAGACAAATATTTCTTATAGGAGGGTTCAAACACCATTACCTCAGAGCCTACCAGAACAAAGTAAGGGATTTGTGACCCCAGGTGGAGCAGCGTGGAAAGAAATGGATTTTTTGGCAGAGAAAAAAAATGGATCTTTTGGTAGAGGAGAAGGGAACATATTTCTACGAACTTTAAATCTTGCCTCATTCCCCATTGGAAATGAAATATTAGATATCAGGGTACCCACTTTATTGGGGAAGGGTCCACTCTTCTCAACATGATATAGAGCTGGACTTAATTTAATAGTAGTTTTTTTATCCTGTGATGAATATTACACATTCTGATGCAGCAAGAGAAAACGATGAACCAATATTTGCGGAAGAGATAACACATCAATGAGATAATATCAAACCAAAAATGTTTAGAAGAGAGAACGAAGTTGAGTCAACCGACTTCTCAGCATAAGGCATTTCATAGTATTTCAGGGGTCTTCTTGAAGGTTCAAAAGAGCATAAGAAGCTCATGGATGAAGCATTGCAAAAATACTACTCTCTTGTCCACGCTAAGATAAGCTTTCCTTCTTTTCAGTGAGAATACTTCCTACACAAAATAAATTCTTCTATGAAATTCCTTTATTTATTCATAAGTGGGTTTTTTTTTCACAATGAAGAAATTTGCAATAAAATTGAAGGAAGAAATTTGCAATAAAATTGAAGGAAAATAAATTATGCAGTCCTTCCTCAACCTGCAAATAGAAAGAATGATGGAAACAATGAGGTAGATAGAAACAATGATGTAAACAACTGTGATGGATATAGAAAACATCTCAGATTCAAATGGAAAATGGGAAGAATGAGGACATTGAAAATGGAAGGAATGAGGAGAAGGAGAAGCAACTATCTTACAGGTGATTGTCGTTGTTTCAAGAAATTAGGATTGGTAGATGATCTAATGGGTTTGCAATTGTTCTCCTTCCTCAACCTGCAAATAAAAAGAACAATGGAAACAATGATGCAACTTGCAAATAGAAAGAACGATGGAAACAATGATGCAAACATAAACAATGATGGACGATGGAAAAAGTGATGGAGTGATGGATATAGAAAACATCTCGGATTCAAATGGAAATGGAAAATGGAAAGAACGAGGACATTGAAAATGGAAGGAACAGGGAGAAGGAGAAGCAAAGTGCAGAAATGGAATGAGCAAGCATCAAATCTAGATGAGAGACAGTAGGACATTAGGCAAACAGACAACCAGACGTTGCATGGTGGTGTAGGTGGCAACTCATGAACAACGTAAGTGGCGACTCATGAGCAATTGGGCTATGGACCATGCATGGACGAAGCAATCATTTCTTAACATTTAATGTTAGGAAGTAATGCTAGACTTAGATCTAGTATTACTTGACTTGAAAAAGATTATGTCAAATTTATGCGCTTTAAGCTAAGATATTGGGTTACAATTTGTTGTTGTGCCTCAGGAAGAGGCCAAATAAGAACTCTAATTTAAAACTTACGCCCAAAAACTGAATTGCAAGGGAAAAAAATATTTAAAATTGAGGAAATTTTAGCTAAAAGCAATGAAAGGTCATTGGATTATGTGCCAAACTAATAGAAAAATGCCTAATCACTTACTATAGTTCCTACAACCCGAAGGGTAGGGACTAATAAGATAATATCACTAACATTTAAGAGTTTTCATCTAAATTTAAAAGCAACATGAAATAGCAAACAAAATATTTTTCTTGTATTCATATGATGTGATTTGAAATCTCTTGCAAACCCTAAAATGCCTATATGATTACTATAGTCCCTACAATTCGAAGGGCAGAGACTAATAATACAATAACACTAACATTAAGAGTTTTTATCTAAATTTAAAAGCAACATGAAATAACAAACAAAATATTTTTCTTGTATTCATATGATGTGATTTGAAATCTGCTGCAAACCCTTTACAAACTAGAAAGGAAAGATGGGGCAGATTTGTGAAAAAGTGAATTGTAGAGAGAAGACAACTTTCCACACTTTGCATTGTTTTTCCACTCTAAAATTTCTTAGGCTTTTGAGAAAATGACTTGATCTTTATACATTAATAATATTTTATAATAACTATATTATTTTAAGTTTTTTATTTTTCTTCTAAAATATATTAATTAATAATAAATAAATTATTTTTATCATTTAATATAATATTTTATTAATTATGAAGAAATTTATATCAAATACATTTAGAAAATAATTATCTTTTATATTTCAAAAAATAGGTTAATCAATTACTGGTAACTAGACAATACAAAAACACATTGATAAATTTTAATATTGGATTCATGTACGTGTTGACGATGGTTTTGGATCAAATTTTTTTTGAGAGGTTGGGAGGAGCAACTGCAAGCTAGGGTTTTGGTAGTTGCGTCAATAGCAGAGGACAACATGAGCACCAAAGGGGGGGGTAAGGGTACGCCCTCATACAAACAGGTAGTGGTAGATAGAGGGAAAGGGCCAAGGGGCGTATTTTTCAAGGCACCAATGACAGGCACCTCGGGTTCAGACCCATAAAAAGGTTAGGAAAGGAACCAGGGAAAAAGCAAGTGCATGGAAGAAGAAGCCTGAGAAACTCAGAGTGAGACGCAAGACACAACAAAGACCAACCGGGCAGAAGGGCCATACTTCCATGCATCAGCAAGACTGTACATGCAACCATGGAAGGAAAATTTCTCCCCAGAAAAAGAGACTTCCAAAAAGATGTCGGTCTGGCTGAGATTCTATTCCCTACCTTTAGACTACTGGTTACCCTCTACTTTTGAAGCAATAGAAAACAAATTGGGGAAATATATAAAGACCGTCGAAGCCACCCTAAAAGGGAGATATACATCTTACACAAGAATATGTATAGAGATGGATGTGTCGGGAGAACTCCCAGAAGCCATAAGCCTCGAATTCAGGGATGAGGAATGGATCCAAAACATCGATTACGAACAGATCCCTTTTAGATGCAGAAGATTCAGTGAACATGGTCACTTGATCAGGGAATTCCCTCTTAATAAAAAACAGGAAGCAGAAAACCCCAAACCACAGCAGGATGAGGATGGGTTTATAAAACCAAGCCCCAGAAGCAGAGCAAACAAAAAGCAGAGTAAATCCCCAACAGGAAATAACCCAGAGGCCCAGAATAAAATGGAAGGATGGGACAGAACCAATAAAGGGGCAAAAGATGATAAGGATACGGCAAAAGCTCAAGAATTCATAGAACAAACAACAAACGAGCCCACCAACCGACCGAGTAACCAGAAGAAACAAGGAAATTCCGCAACCCCGATGGATGGAGGAATCAAAGATGACAACACCCCCATGCAAGAAGCAGAGGGAGATGCGGAAATGACCCCAAGCGAAGTAGGCACAGAATATCCTGAACTCAGAGACCTTGTGGAAAGGGAAGGGATAGATCTCACGAACATACTGGAGCAATGGAAAAGATAGGGAGTAGACAATGTACCAACAGAGCAAGTTGACCGCATCCAGTACCTGTTCCTCCTAAGTGAGGAAGCCAAAGCTAGAGGCCTAAAGCGTACACACGGGGAGATTGGACACCTAGGAGTCAAAGCCGGCGAGGGACAACCACATCTCTCACCTAAGCAGACGCGGCGGAAAAAAGGAAAGAAATCAAATATCGTAGCCCTACAGGAGCTTGGAGCACTACTAATAAACTCGGGTAAGATCAAGAAACGCTTCCCCAACACCCCCCCACATATTTAAATGAAGTTTATAACTTGGAATATAAGAGGCCTAAACATCCCAAGAAAGCAAAGAATCCTTAGAAATAGACTAAAATAGGAACAATCGGATCTTTGTTTTATTCAAGAGACAAAATGCAATACAGACAGAATGGAAGCAATCAGTCAACAACAATGGCGCAAGTACAAGATGGTGGCTATCAGAGGCCACCAAATGGCAGGAGGTATCATCACCCTATGGAACCCACAAGTACTAAGCCTAATAGCAGCTGAAGCAACCAGGCATACCCTTATGGTCCGCATGCAAATCATTGGGAACACAGAGGTGATTCTATGCACTAATGTGTATGGGCCCCAGGTGTCAGAGGAAAGGAGAGGAATGATAAGAGACCTAGAAGATCTTAAAAACCGATCCAACAACCTCCAATGGATCCTAGCAGGGGACTTCAACATCATCACGTCACTTGCGGAGAAAAAAGGAGGTACAAGAAGATTGGATAGAGAAGTAGAAGAATTCTCAAAGTTCATAGACACAGTGGAGATGGTAGATCTGAAAACAAATAATGGCCAGTTCACTTGGAACAATAAACGGATGAACCACCATTAGGTAGCAACAAGACTCGACAGATTCCTAGTGTCAGAGTCAATAATTATGTAGGGGATAGCCTTAGATTGCAACATCCTTCCTTGGGGGGGATCTGATCACTGGCCAGTGCAATTGGAAGTAGCCTTCCAGACCACACCAAAGAATAGACCCTTTAGATTTGAGAAATTCTGGATTGAACACCCAACATTTAAGGAAAGAATCAAACAATGGTGGCAGGAGGAGCAACCAGAGAAGGGACAAGGATGTTCAAACTCTATAAGAAAATAAAACACATCAAATATAGGCTCAAGGAGTGGAAGAAGGACACTTTTGGGAATATAAACCAAAAGAAAAACAACATTGAAGAAAAAATGAAAAAACTCCAGGAAACCTGCATTTCGGAGGGCTACACGGAGGAGCGGAAAAAGGAAGAGATCCAGATGACCCAGGAATGGGAAGTGCGATGCCAGTAAGAAGAAACTCTTTGGTGACAAAAGTCCCGAATCAGATGGCTAAAGGAAGGAGAATGGAACACCAAGTTTTTTCATAGAACAACCATGGCCAGAAGAGCCCATAACAAAAGCATGAAGATTAGGGACCAGGATGGAATAGAGAGAGAGTCACATAAGAACATCGAAACAACTTTGGTAAACCACTTCCACGGCATAGCCTAGGAACCCAACCAAGACAAAACGGAGGCCATAGAAAGGATAATACAACATATCCCTCGCCTGGTCACTGAAGAACAAAATAACAACATGGACAAGCCCATTGAGGAGGAGGAAATTGACCAAGCACTCCAGGAAATGCCCAATGGAAAATCCCCAGGTTCAGATGGTTTCACAGTGGAGTTCTTCAAATCCCGCTGGGAAGTTGTCAAACATGACATATACAGGGTAGTGGAAGACTCTAGAAGGTCATCCTCCATTCTAAAAGCGTTAAATGCTACAATGATTACACTTATCCCCAAAGAAAATGAAGCCAAAACTCCTTATCGTTACAGAACCTATAGCGTCGTGCAATGTGGTTTATAATATAATCTCCAAGGTTATAGAAAATAGATTGAAACCACTCCTACCCACACTAGTTTCACAAGAATAGGCAGGCTTTGTGGAAGGAAGACAAATAATGGACAATATCATCCATTCCCACGCGCTTATCCACACCCTGAAGCTTCAAAAGAG
The DNA here is from genome assembly GCA_009831015.1 of Picea engelmannii. NCBI lineage: Eukaryota > Viridiplantae > Streptophyta > Pinopsida > Pinales > Pinaceae > Picea > Picea engelmannii. The sequence continues at coordinate 5,428 of ML805950.1, read as the reverse complement.
AGGGGGAATGATAATACAACTAGACCTAGCAAAAGCTTATGAAAAAATTAGCTGGCACTATATGGTCAAGACCTTGGAAGCCTTCGGCTTCAGCCAACACTGGATCGGCTAGATAGTCAGCCTAGTATCCACAACAAGCTACTTGCTACTAGTAAATGGAGCCCCTGCCAAACCTTTCTGGCCCACGAGAGGCATCAGACAAGGAGACTCGTTGTCCCCTTTCCTATTCATTCTAATGATGGAAGGTCTCAGTCGAAGCATAAAAAGTGCAACTGCAACATGTGAAATAAAAGGTATCAAACCCTTCGAAAATTTCCCTACTTCCACACACCAATAGTTCGTGGATGACACCTTACTTCATGACATACCCACGGTCAAGGAAGCAAAAGCCTACAAATGAATTCTAGAAGAGTTTGGGGAAGCCTCGGGGGCAGAGATCAGCCGGTCCAAATCTATGATCTTCTTCTTTAATACCAACCCAGCAATCCAAAGAAATTTGGCCAACATCTTGGGCTTTGAACGCAAAGCACTCCCAACCAAGTACTTGGAAATTCCCCTGATAGACAAAGCTTACAAATTGTCAACTTGGGAAGGAATAATCAACAAGTTACAAGAACGGGTAAAACTTGGACGTACAGATCCCTCAACCTAGCCGAAAGACTTATCCTGACCAAGTTGGTTTTGCAAGCAATTCCAACCTTTATGATGTCCGTTTTCCCAACCCCCAAGGGGATACTACAAAAAATAAGAACCATACAAAGGGAATTCCTGTGGTGAGGAGCGGAAACAAGGAAAAAATGGGCACTGGTGGCTTGGGAGAAGGTTTGTAAACCAAAAAGAAAAGGAGGCTTAGGGTTACACGACCCACAAGTGACCAATGACGCCTATGGGGCAAAACTCTGGTGGCATTGGGTCAAAGAAACTACTACGCCATGGGTCAACCTGTGGAAGACAAAGTATGCCCCAGACATATGTGACCAGGAAAAAATCCTCTTCAGAGGCACCAGGGAAGGCTCCACCATCTGGAACCTAGCCTAGCGCAACAAGGCCTAGATCTAGACACACAACTTTTTGGAAGTAAGAAATGGCAGAACAACCAGATTTTGGGAGGACTCCTGGCAACAGGAACCTAGAATGGAAAAACTGGACCGGGAGGAACTCCAATAGGAGTTGATTGTGCAAGGTAAAACCAAAGTCTACCATTACTGGAAACAAGAAACAGATCACAACAAATGGAGAATATGGAACACTCTCACCCCACAGAATAGAGACCAAACCTCAACAATAGTAAAAGAGGTGGAGGACGAATTGGGGAGACGAAAAATTGCAGTCATGGACGGAAATGACCAGCTGAGATGGGGGCACAAATACGACGGGGAATTCAATATCAAAGAAGTCTGACACTATATAGCAGACCAGGACCAAGAAGACCCAACACATCAATGGGATAAGCTTTGGAACAACCCCCATTAGCCAAAATTAAAAATCTTCCAGTGGATAATACTCCACAACCGAATTCTAACTTGGGAAAACCTAAGGAAAAGAGGATTCATAGGTCCTTCCAGATGTCACCTATGTGAAGCAAAGGAGGAAACAACGAACCATCTCCTTGACGAATGTACCTACACAATAGAAATCTGGGACTGGGCGACATGCATCTTCCGACAGTCCAATAGGATCAGAGGTAATATATCCGCAACTATCAACATCTAGAAAGAGAACTACAACGAAAACGAAGAGGTGAATCTCTGTTGGACCCTCATCCCAAGAATGATCATATGGGTAATATGGAAGGAAATGAACCGACGCATATTCAGGAATCAAAGCTGGATGACAGGGAAGATCAAGGAAACAATAATCTCCATGACAAGAGAAACGATACATAGCCACAACTGCCAAATAGGAAGAGTGCAACTCACATACCAGGACCTCCGAATTCTAGAGGCCTTTCAACTGAAAGATGGACGCAACCCCAATCAGGTAAGACAACCACCGCAACTAAAAGTAGGTGAGCGCATCTGGAAACCACCACCAAAGGGATCCCTCAAGATGAATTTCGACGGGGCGTCGAAAGGTAACCCAGGACGGACATGAATGGGAGGAGTAATCAGGGACAGTAAAGGAAAAATCATTTGGGTGTACACTGGGAGTCTGGGAAACTCAAACAACAACGTCACAAAATTTGGAGCCCTGGAGATCAGCCTCAAAATTATACACCGGGAAGGGATGACCAACGCCATAGTGGAAGGAGATTCCATGTTGTCATCAACACAGTAAGGAGACTCCAAAACGGTAACAGAGTGGAAAAAATTCAGAGGCACTGGCGCTTGGCTCATTCCCTGCAAAACATTCAGGAGCACCTGCAGACGGGGATCACAGTGGAGTTGCGCTGGGTACAGAGGTCAGCAAATGGACTAGCAGACAGAATCGTTAACGAAGAGGTCGACAAGGAAGGACCATAACTGGATTCCATTTGGAGTAACATCATGAATGGTCAGTTCTGAACAGACTACATCCAACTAGCGGCAAAGGACTATGACAACAACCGAAGTACGGATGACCACATCGAGGTTGGAGTGTAGAAATAAATGAAGGGCACATAGGATCCAGGCAGAATCCGATAGGCCACCACTTAAACACGAGTTACAATGCAGATCCCGGTCACATAACAAGAGGAGGTACGACACCACGGTCCTATCAATAGAAAGAAGTACAGGGATTGTCTGTGGGAGAGTAGAAAGGATAATCAGTAGGCGACAAAGGATGAAGAACAAAAGGGTTTCCCATGGTCAGGTATGGGTACACCTCACCCACGCACAGATACGGGGTGGAGGGGAATGATTGGCATACAACGTACAAGGTAAAGGATTGGCGCAGGGATGATGGTAGGGTTCCCAAGAGAACACACTCCGAAACAGTGAAAAAGGACCAGAAGGTACACCTTTATGAGAGACCCATGATTACCAGGATAAGCCCGCAGCCAGGGAAATCCCATAAAAGAAGAAACACTAGGGATAGCCACAGACCGAAGAGAAGCAATTACAGAGGCCATCCTACATACTAGGAAGGGGCGAATATAAACAGAGGAAGAATTCAAGACAAGAACCACCAAAAACAAGCCGAGATGGTAAGAATGAAGAATACTCATAGTAAGAGAGGCCCCCAGGGGGACGAACTTCCAACAAGCGCCCGAAAGATCATAAGGATGGAGCAGACGGCCAGAGAATCCAAGGGTACCTTTCTCATGCAAGTCGATCCAAAGGGAAAAGTGGTCATCAACAGGTGGGAGAGAGAATTCAACACCACGCACCAAAGCAAAGCCTGGGCGAAACTAATTCAAGAAGCGGATGGGATAAGGGACCCAAGGGCCACACAGCCCATAAAAACCCTCTACCACAAAACGATGGAGGAAGCCTGGTGCACAAAAATGTTGATAGGAAAGTTGAGCGCTGACAAGAAAGAGATGAGCAGGGAGGCTATCAGGGACCACAAGATGGTGCTCATAGAAATTTTGAGCCGCCTCAGCAACCTGGAGGCTAGTGCAAAAAGAATAGCAGAGGACCAGAGGAGCTAAAAAGAAAAAATGGAACGAATGGCAAGACAACTCCACCTTTACCTACGTTATGTCCACCACATGGACATCACTCCAAAATATCGATGTGGAACACCAACTTGTATCAGGAAGACATGTGTTGAGCTCTAATCTACCCTAGAAAATTAGAGTGTAATTAAT
>ML805949.1:385330-399876 GCA_009831015.1 Picea engelmannii | reverse complement strand
CATATGTGGGTGAAGGGGACTCCACTACATTTCATTGTTGATAGTGGTAACCATAAGAACCTAATATCAACTAAGGTCACCAAGATATTTAAGCTTCTAACAATACCACACCCCCAACCATACACCATCGGTTGGTTCAACCAGGGAAGAGACATCCACGTCATCCGACAATGTCACATGTCCCATGGAATTGATCCCTTCAAAGATGAGTTATTATGTGATGTTTCCCCACTTGAAGGTTGTGAAGTTCTTTTAGGACAACCCTATATGTGGAAACACCATGTTGTTTATGAGTCTAGGCCCGTAGTATCATTGTTACTTTGGGAGGCCAACTCTACAAGGTACCAGAGGTAGTGTCGACTACTACAATTTACTTTCTCTTGGAAAAGCAATGCCAAAAAGTAATCTTTGTTGGCATAGGGGCAGACCCAAGGTTCAACGCTACAACAACTCACCAACAAAACCCTAACTATCAGCCCTTTCAGCAACACCTGCGAAGCAGATGAAGTCTCACCCGAGGTAGAGGCAGGGGTAGTTGCAGGACTCAGATGTCTGCAACCTTAGTTGGGACACAGATCTATGATTCTAACACTTAATAGAGCACTCAACAGTTAACATTCATCAATATTCAGTCTTAGTTACAGCACAGTTAAACCCTAATTACAGAGCATCGCAGTATTCAACCAGATCTAGCATCTAGCAGCACTTAGCACGACGAAACAGATAAGATCTAGCAGATTCAAGAATTAAGCATATGTATATAAGTCATATCTAACATCCATCCATACTATTAAGAACAAAGAATCAACAGATCTATCTACCATACATCTATATTAAAGCACTAAGCAAGTAAACACATAAACATATCAATACATCGCACAAAGCAGAGCAACACAACATGTGCATGGTTCACCCACACCCTAGGGCTATGTCCACCAACTCTTCCCTTATTTATTATCTTCATTCAATGCACATAGCCACAAGACCCACTCCTCATAGGACAGGAGATTTGTGCGCAACTCGCCAGATCCTCCTTCCCCGAGTTAGGTCACAACACAAAGCCTTCCATAGTCTGTTACCACCACTTGCGCTTAGCTCTACAAGTCTCACACAGTATACACAAAGCACTTACAACTCTTGATCACATAGATCCAACTCTATCACTTAGCCAACTTGCAACTACCTCCTCTTACATTTCCTAGCCTTCTATTTATACATACAAAATAGGCCTAAACATGAGTAAACCCATGGGCTGACATTCCCATATCCGTTACATAATCCCAAATCCCAAAAAGGGCCCTAAAATGGGCCGAGGTACCATAATATCCACTTCGTCTTGCGCTCCATCTTCGATAGCCTGTCAAAGTCCCAAAATTAGATCAAAATGACTAAGACTCCTCAAAACTTGGTCAATGGCCAACAACCCCCCAACACTCACCTGTGACTCGTCCCGAGTCACTCTGATCTGACTAGTTGTTCTTCAAAAGCCTCAATCTTGGCTCAAGATGATTGGACTTGTTGTTGTGCCATAGCCTCCTGTTTAGTGAACTCTTGTATGACTGCTTCCAGGTCCCTCTAGGCATTATTCAACTGCAGTGACAACCTGCTCCATTTCCTATCCTCAACCTTCGATCTCTGTGAACAATTGGTAAGCCTTATCCTGTACAGGTTGGAGCCTCTGAGTCACTTCCATGAATTTTCTCTGGATAGTGTGGACCTGCTTCTGGGCATTTTGTTGCTCTTGGGATCGCTTCATTCTTTCCACATCTGACAGGGGCTTCAACTGCGCCTTTATAATTTCTACTTAATACTTCACTTCTTGGAGCTGTGAGTCTAGTGCCTTCAGTTATGGATTCTCAGTGAGTTGCTCGTAGGTTTGGGAACTGTGATTAGTGAGTTACTTACATTCTGTGGAAAGGGCCTTTATTCTCTCCACTGCGCTTCGAGCAGTAGCTTCTCTTTGGTCCCTCACATCCTGCAGGGTGTTGGGCACTGTGCGAATCTCTAAGTCCGTTATTCGTTGATGTAGCTACTAGATAGCTTCTGCGAGCTTCTCTACTTGATACGTGACTCAGTCTTCTGCTTGTGTTTATAGTCCCATCACAGATCTAAGTGCTCTGTTGACTGCTTCTTTCACTTCAAGTTGCTCTGCGAGCAACTGGTCTTTTTCTTATTTCATCTAGGATTTCTCTTCTTCAAACGTTTCCTGGAGAACAACCTTCTCCTTCTCTGCAACTCTGTGTTGTTCTACGATTACACCTTGCACTTGCTTCAAGGCCTGGGTGGATTGTTTTGTTTCTTCTTGAGTGAGACGAAAGCAAGCTTCAACCACATCAACTAGTCGGTGGAGTTGGGATGGCTCACCTCCCAACTCTGGTTCTCCTTATGGTAGGGGCGCAGTGGAGGCTTCATGGCTGGAATGAAGGTCCTACTATACCCCTCGAAGTTCGACCTCATTTATATTGTACATTTCCTCCTACTTAGCTTCTTGCTTCTCCACGATTTCCAGCGAAGCATCATTGAGAGTTGTGATGATGAAGTCAAAATCATCAGCAATAAGCACAGTCTTCATCTTGGTCACAATGGATTTCGATTTCTTCTGGGAAGAAGGTTTCATGGGAGAAACCTTCCTCTTCTTTATGGGATAAACCTCATCTCTGGGCGGTGTTACTTCGCCTGGATTTTGTTCAGCTCTTTTTCCATTTAGTTCTTCTACTTCGTCATCACCTCCTCGGTCAGGTGATACTGAAGCAGTCTTTCCTGAGGAACTACTTAAATCTTTGACCTCTTTGGTATTCTTCGTTCTAATGGGCTCGGGTGTATCATGTTCCTTCTGCGTGGTCTTTGGGATGTCAGGGTCAGACATCTTTACAGGGTCTGCGGGAAGAAGGAGGTTTGCGGACCAGTCCTTAGTGATCTCCTCCGGGTCTTCTTCTGTGAGCTTGTAGTACAAATGAAGCTGATCCTTATGTTCATCAGCTCGCGTTGTTATGTAGATGAAGTGTTGATCTACGTAGAACTTCATCAAGGGTTAGAAACTCTGTAGGGTGTTCGAAGTCATGTGCATTTCAACTTCAATGTCTCTCTTCAGCTGTAGGTAATAAGTGTGAAAAAAAACATTCGACTACCACTGTTTGCTCATATCATTCGAGTACCAAAGGGTAGTGAACTTCGCAACAAGCGGCTCAAATGGTTCAATATCCAGAAAGGTCACACCTTCCGGCATATCCCAGGAAACAAAGGTGATGAGGATTAGGATCCAGCTAAAGTGAAACTCATAGCCCTGATCCCATGCTTCGTGATAGTCTAGCTCCAGCTGATTAACTAGGTACTTCACCCAATTCATCTATAGGCCTTCAACGCACTTCCCTGCGAGGTCAACAACAAAGCCTGTGACCTGTGTAGGTTTGTTTTTCCTTACTAAATTTATAGCTATGAGATGGTAGGCTAGGCACACTACGCCATTCTGGATGGAGGCTATCTTGTAGCCTCACATTCCCTTTTCAACATCATTGTATGTATCCTTGATCTTCTGTGCTAGCACGTGATCTGTGGCTTTTCTTGGATAGAACTCCTGTGGGTCGCGTCCTTGCATACTTAATCCCATGATCCTATGGATCAACGTCAGATTGACTGTAATACGTCGGTCTAGCCATAAGTAACCGCCATGGTAACATGAAATAAATAGCTTGACACATGCGTTCACTTCCTGGTGCCTTCCGAAGTGTGGGATCTTCATGACATTTAACAGAGTGGACTACGCGAGGTTCATCGTCCATGGCTAGGAGATTACTTCGAGTTCTTCCCCTTTTTCCTAGTCAAGTATTTATACGGGGTGAGCATACTGTAGTTCTTGCGATCTCTGAGGTTGAAGTCACCGAACTTCAACGCTGTGATCTTGTCCCACTGCACGTGAACTACATGTATCCCCTTCGGGAGGTACGCAGTAATCATGGAGTACTCGAAATCTCTTGGCACACTATCTCGACTCATCGCGCCAGCCAGAGGCGGGATGTAATCGGGAAAGATGTCTGGGATCAACTTTGCATTGGCTAGGTCAGCTCTGTGTTTGGTTCTCTTTTCTACCGATGGTCGGGATGATCCAGCTCCGCGAGCAGTCAATGGAGAGGCTTGCACTCCTCTCATCGATGATGCTTGAATACTTCCAGACATTTCTCTTTCAGACATCCCCCTTTCAGTCATTAGGTTAATGAGAACTTCTTCAACAATTTTCTCTTCAACGTTGAGCTCATCCGACATGCACGCTAGTGGTTAATATCTCGGGTTCGAAGAGTAACTGCTCAATGCAATGGGATGAATGGAAATAATGAGATGATCACTATGTGAAATCAACTAGCTTGCGGACTCAGATTAATGGTTAGCAAAAGTGTTCTCGTTGCATAGCGCGATGGGATAAATAGATAACTTGGCAACATATCTCTTGCAACAGGTGAGAAGCCTTCATTAACTTAGTTTTGTTCGTTATAGCGTGGTCCCAACGTTCTGGTGGTGAAATTTTTGATCATAAATGCCTTTCTACCCGTTTGGGTCGTCGATCTAATGGTTATATTGTTTCCAATGGTTATATTTCTTTTCCATGGTGAAGTGCCATGTGACGTTGTTTTGATATCCCAACAAAGTTCCAATTTTGAAAATTTTCCTTTTGGGAGGTTCCCTCTGGAACCTTCTGTAACTTTTCAATCTTAGCTTTCTTCTTACTTAGTTTTCTAGCCTTCTTTCTAGTGAACTTCGTCTTGGTATTCCTTTTTTATTCTATCCATGACCTATTATAGTTAACAGATTTGCAGAATTCCATGAAGCAAAGGGGATTGAATGCTTATCGTGAGTCTAGCCATGACTGTTGATCCAGATTATTTCAGCACAAAATGAGAGCAGAGATATAATAAATAAATGTACATAGATATCTCAGATATCCAATATTATAATAGAAATGTATCAAAGATGCAACGATAAACATAGATATACAACAATACACAATTTTCTATTAATGAGCAAAAATGTACAAAGACTATAAAATACAGAGTGAAAGACTCGCTAGAATGGTGGCAGCTTATCTCTGAGAAGAGATATGATGGATACTCGCATCCATGAGAAGATGATTTTAAAATGAGGCTCCAAAGGCCTTTTTTATCACAAATAAAATCCAAAACCCTAACCCTAGAAGATGAAAAACCAACAGTTTTGTGGACCCCGTTTTGGGTAGTTTGGTGTATCAACTTCCTAGAGGCGTAACTTTGGCATACGATCTTTGTTTGGGGTGCACGATAGCTCATTGGAAAGGTATCGATGAGGAGTTTCATTTTGGGGGCTCAATCATATCCTTTGGCAATCATTGAGGATATAAATCCTGAAAAACCTTCATTTAGGCCCTCAAAATGGCTCCGAAAGTTAAAAACTGCTAAAAATAGTAAATTACCAAAATTGCCAGAAAATTGTTTTGATCCAATTAGAAAAATTTGGGTGGTAATCAATATCCACCTGGATCAATCCTCCCTCCTTAGGAAGTAATGGTCTCCATTGCGTTGAGTTCTCGGCGGAGAGGGAAAAGAGTTTGTTGAATCTGCATCTTGATGAGCTGCTTTCCTTGTTGGAGAAGTTGTGTTGTTTAGATTTTTGAAGGTCGTCATGAATCTGTGGCTGGAAGGGTTGGAACTTTTTAACCAGTCTGGATACGTGATATGTCTATCTACAGAAGGAATATTTGTGCTTTGTTGCAATCTTTTGGACCTACTTCTGTTGGATAGAAGGTTCTTAGGCCAAGACCATAGTGGTTGCAATATCCTTTTGTTCACCTTTTAAACAGATTGTGAAGAAGATAAATTTTATAGTATGAGATACTACCTTGTGGCACTATTTAGGTGGGATAGTAGTTGGAAACACCTTTGGTATCCTGTAGATATGACGCCCCAGAGTAACAATGACACTACATGGTTGAGGGGTTGAGACTCATAGATAGCATGGCATTTCCACATATATGGTTGGCCCAAGAGAGCATCACAGACATCCAGTGGGGAAACATCACATAATACCTCATCCTTGAAGGGTTGGATGTCATATGACAATCGAAACTGCTAGATAAAATGAAGATCTTGTCCTTGGTGAAGCCACCTGATGTTGTATGGTTGTGGGTGTGGTGTTGTCAATAATCCCAACTGTTTGATGACCTCTATTGAGATGAGGTTCTTCTGGTTGTCTCTATCAACAATAAAATGTAGTGGGGTCCCCTTCACCCACATCTGTGAATGAAAAAGGTGCTCCCCCTCTTTAGGATCTGTTGGTTCTTCTAGTTGAATTGTTTTGGTCACGAGAATAACAGTGGGGTCTGCGTCGATGATCTATCTTTTGTCAGTATTTTCTGAATTAGATTTTGAATCAAGGTTCGACTCCTTATCTTTGATTTTAACCACCAATGATTGTTTTGAGCAACATTCATTGGTGTTGTGCCAGGGGCTTTTGTGGAAATCACACCATTTTATGGTGTCCTTCTTCATCTTCCCGTGACCCTTATTTTCCTATGGCTTGGACTGGTTTTCGGGACACTGTTTGTCTTTATCATACTTTGGTTGTTGTGGATTTTTAGACCCGAACTCCTGTTTGTTCTGGTGCTTAAATTTCTAATCAATTTTAACAACATATTGATAAGAAGCACTGAGTGATGAGATGTCCAGAAAATCCATTTCAGTTTGGATGTATCTGTGTTACAGAGCCCCACGATATTCCAGAACCAAATGTCATTCAGATTCTTTGATACCTAGCTTGATACACAAGGTATGGAAGGTATTGGTGAAATCCATAACTTATTGGCCCCTCTCTTGCCACAGTGTCGTCCATCTCATATACTGCTCCTTATAGTTGCCAACAGGGTAATACTATTCCTTTACTGCGTCCACAAAAAAATCCCAAGTGGGATCGGCCCCATAGATTCCAGACTATTCTCTGGAACTTTTCTCCCAGTAAGTTTTCCACTAATGTTTGACACAGGGGAGAGCTTTAAGGAGTGTGAAGGTGATATTTTCCCTGTTGGAAAAATGGTGAACAAATAAATAACCTTCTAACAAATTTGACCATTTGTCTAGGGCATCTACATCTATCTGACCTTCAAATATAGGAATATAAAAATTAACATGTACCTTGAAAGAAGAGGTGCTTCCAAAGTGGCCGTTTGATGAATATGTGCCTCTTTATATTAGCAGGTGTTGAAGGATGTGGAAAAAATTCTCCATCATTTCGTCCCCTCTGTCACGTGACTCACTGTGCAAGCTAATCTCAAATTAATCATGTATAAAATCACTCAATCATTGAATTTTCAGCAACCACCACGATGATAAAACCTTGTTACAAATAAAAAGGGCTTCACAATTAGAACAAAAGTTCAGGATTCAAGATTTAAGAACATTTTGTAGAAGAGAATTTATTGTCAATGGGTTATTAAGGAATTGGTTCCATTTTCCAACTGTTAACTTAAATAAAAGAGAATTAGAAAATTGTTACCAAGAACATGAACAAATTGTGGAAGGTGGATTGAAAAAGGTGGCGGCCTTATAAATATGTATCATCGTATGACACCCTCAATTCCATTGATTTTACATTCTCGATGGTCACTTCACGTGAACTTAGTGTCACATTTGAATTAGAGAGACATGGAAGCATATATGTAGATGTGACACTTTTGAATTAAGACTTAGCGCCATGTTCAACGTATATGCATCGAACTCTTCTAATAACCTTTAAAAACAGTAGAAATACAATTTTAATTTTTAAAATAATTAAATAATTTTCATGATTCAAGAAATGCTACTTCAAAGGTAGCGCACAAATGAAAGACTAATTTGTAGCATGAGTATGATAGACTCTCTCCCTTCAAATCGTTGAACTTAATTATATATAAAATAAGACTATATTAGGTTTAGGTGGATCAATTTGAATTTTCCAAATCTTAATAGAATTAGTATACCTGTCGGTGGCATGGTATATAGCAATTGGTATCGCATTGACTAGGTATTAATTCATAGTTGACCAAAAATTTGTAAGTAGTTTTCTAAAGTTTTAGATTACAGATTGATTTTTTTGTTTTATTTATTTATTTAAGAACATTTTTTTTCCAATCTAATTGGTCAGTAAAACCAACTCCTTATTGTCGGGGCAACAGCTGAAAATAAATTTGTTAAATGTTAAATGTTGAGGTGAAATGCTTTCTAAATTTTGCCTCAAATCACATGATGCTCGCATGGCTCAGACAATACCCGTTAATTGACATAAACTTCAACTCACCTCCCTTGATAATCACAGAGCAACCTGCGAGTACGCGAAACATCTTGCAGGAATGTTGTGTCCCAAAGCAGGAGTTAAACATAGGCTACATAGCCACAGGTATACGGTGTGTCCCAAAGCAGGAGGTAAACATAGGCTATTGCGACAACGTACAAGGCTTCATAGCGGAAGGTATAAATCTATGTTGTAGCCATCAGTCTCTTGGTTAATAACTGAACGTTTCCTTCCACCATGTAGGTTAACGTAGGTTAACTATATTCAGATCGAAGGCAAAAATTTACATCACCAAGCGACTATACTGACCTCAACAGTTGTTCAACTGTTTGCAATATGAAGAGTTAACATTATGTAGTGATAGCTTGTTGATTATATCTACTCCCCTCCCTAACTCCCAACAACATGATAACCACCCTGTGCAAGTAGCAATTTTCCATCAGAAGTACAGCCTCATACTCCTTTATAGTAAGATAAGACAACATCTCAACTCAACTAGGAGGAGGAAGGATCAAAATATTGTTTTCCATTCAAAATCAAATTATATTTGTTCTGAGGAAATGAAAACAACATGATATTAGTGTGAAATGCTCTGTATAATTTAGCTCCTTGGCCCTGTTGTCATCAACAATACTCATCATGTTAGCATACATACCTATAGAGCATAGTACATAATTTGTTTTGCATGTTTTCCTAGCTCCATAGCTATAACTCTATGGGTATCACAATGCTTACCAATAGAAATGCTCAATATTCAAATGTCATTCCTTGATGACATAGGATCCTTGTTCAAGCTTCCAATCATGATGACAATACCTGTATTATACCCTAGTTTTTACTCTGAGGATGAATTCAACCAGATCCACTATGAATGCATAACAGTTCTGTGGAGAATAATATATCTTCTCAAGCTTGCTCTCTACATACTACATTGTATGAAATAACTCTTATTAAAGCATTGTTAGAAATATTTTATGCAGTTCCTCTTGTGGGAATAGGCCAACAAGGGAAATCTTGAAAAGACATCAAACTTAATCTACTTGTAAACCATGAAAGTGTAAACATGATTGCAGTGCCATTGGTGCCAAACACAACAATTAAGGTGCCTGCCAAACAAAAGCTAGCCCAATTTCATAGCTTCATCGTGCAACCATTAAATGCTTCAAACACCATATGTGACACATCGTCTTGTTTTCCATATTCTACAAAAAATACTATCCAAACACATGACATCCATGCACTTCAACCCATTCTTGATATAATGGTATACAGAAGTCTAATCTGTGCTTGATGTAATGGTATACATAAGTATAATCAATATGTGGACTGCAATGAACTTATTTCTGAACACATAGGGATGGACTTGTCCTCGTAACTGTGAGAACTTCCACATGAATTTAGAACACTGATAATGATAGAATCCTCTGGCTTCATGCCTGACTCAAGCATTTGGTACAAGAGTTTCAATGCCTCCTTACTACACCTATGTCTTAAATATCCTAAAATTATCACATTCCAAGAGACTGTGTTTCGGCTGGACATGTTGTCAATTGAACCAAACTCCCACACTTAGCATATAGGTCAATTAGAGCACTCCCCACATAGACATTGGATTCAAATTGAGTTTTGTTAATGGAACCATGAATCTGCTTGCCCTGCTCTAGAGCTTCTAGGTCAACACATGCTCTAAGAACGCTTGTATAGGTAAATTGGTTTGGTTTCACCCCCTCTCGTCTCATTTGTTCAAAAAGTACTAGGGCCTCCTCAATAAATCCCTATTGAACACATCCTGCAATCATTGCATTCCATGAAATGACATCCTGTATGGGAATCCCTATAAAAAAATGCCCTGCATATGCCAGATCCCCACACTTTCCATACAAGCCAACAAGAGTACTCCAAAAATGTATATTTGGTTCATCCTCATTCTTTATGATCCTGGCATGGACCTACTTTCCATGTTTCAGGGCTCCCAGTAGAACACATGCCATGAGAACACTAACAAAAGTAATTTTGTTAGCCTTTATGCTTGCAATTTGCATTTGACAAAAGAGTGTTATAGCCTCCTCACCACAACCATTCTGAGCATACCCTGCAATCATTGAGGTCCACAGAACATTATTATGTCTGTTCATTCCATCAAACACTTTCCGGGCATCCAACATACAACCACACTTGACATACATATCAATAAGGGCACTACCCACATAAGCATCAAGCTTGACTTTGGTCCGAATGATGGAAGCATGAACCTGCTTTCCTTGTCTTAGAGCGCTCACCTCAACACATGCTTTCAGCAAGCGCGCAATAGTAAATTGATTGGGCTCCACTCCTTGGCCTTGCATTTGACAGAAAAGTATCAAGGCGTCCTCACCATGACCCTGCTTGACACACCCTGCAATCATTGCAGTCCATGAAGCAACATCTCGTTCAGGCATTTTGTCAAACACTTGGAATGCATCAACAATATTTCTACACTTTCCATACAGATCAACAGATCAACAAGGAAACTCTCCAAAAACAAGTTTGACACACAACCACTTTTAATAATCAACCCATGAGCTTGTCTTCCAAACTCCAGAGCCTCTACCTCAGCCATAAAAAATGGCGACGCTGAGGCATTGGAGTCGTATGAATACGAATTGGCATCTGATTTTATTTTTTCTTCAACTGACTCAAACAGTACCCGTCAATTGACATAAACTTCAAGCCACCACCCCTGATAATCACAGATGATCTGAAAATAGAAGGTTGACTTGTTATGCTATGCAAGCACCCTCTACTTCATTAAAATAAACTTTACAGGACCTTGCTTCATGTGTTAAAATATGCAAGATAAACTTATGTGTTAAGTTTATGCATCTTCTTTTAAATGTTCATGTGTGAGGATATGTTCTTTTAAATGGTCAAATATGTACTTTCAATAAATACACAACAACATAACTTGCAACAAATAAACCATCAAACTCAGAACAATCACAACATGATAAAGGAGTTCACCCCCCTCCGGGCTACATCTCCTTGAGCCTCCATAAATGGACTTGGCTCTCTGGGATTAATTAGTCAAAATTTATTTTACAAGATGTTTCTCAACTCCAATGGAAAAACAGACTGTACCATTGAGATCAGAACACATAAAAACCCCAAAAATGACTAATAAAACTCTAAAAACGGATCATGGCTCATCCGGGCATGACCTCTTCTACATGTGGCCATAAGCTTCCCTGAGCTTCTCTTTGGCAAAAACCACCTGTAAAAGTCCTCAAAAGCCTCTGAAACCTGTCCCAATGTGTTCAGAGCATATCAATTAGCCAAAAATGATTATTCAATCACAGAAAACAAACATAGGCTCACCAAACCATGTCCTCCATCAATGAGGGCTTCAAACTCCCTAGAGCTTGTTGAAACTTCAATGGTGAAAAACCTGCAGAAAAATTCTTCAAATGGCCTTGATAACAGTGCCAATGGATTCAGGACGTCCAAAAACCCCTAGCTGGGCTTTTACGTCACCTCAATCGGCCAAAAGATGAAGAAGTTAGGCCTCCTCCATTTTCCTCCTTCAACCTTGTTGAAACTGGTTCGCCAAAATGCACCCTTGTTGAATGAACCTGGTACACACGCAATATGTAGCGTGAAAACCAAGCACCTGCGCACAACCGAATAACTATGCAAACTGTAGGACGGTTAGGGAGCCTCCAGCCCCTAACCGCCTAGCACCTGGACACATAGTGGCATAATATGACCACGTGCATAAGAAAAAGGCTAACCATTTTAAAACCACCCCCACGCTCTTGGTTGTGGTCACATGGTGGTTAGGCATATAGCCATGGGCATCATTTAAAAACCCCACGCAAATAAATTGTTGGTCATATGTTATGTGACCGTAACCATGGGCTAACTCCATATATGCGCACCATTCCATATATGCGCACCACTCCATACATGGTCACGTAATATAACCGTTATATATATATATATATATTCGCGCATTAACACATGCAACGGCTCTTGTAATATAACCGCGGGTCATATGTGTAACATAATGGAACCACGGGTCGGGGCTAGGCCCCGGCTTGACCCCCCACCATAAATTACAATATGCAAATTCAAATATAATCAAACTCGTATGCATTACAAGAACTACGGTATGGCACGTTGGCAAGGCGGATTTTGTGGAGGCTTTGGTAAAAGGGGAGGTCACCGGTTCGATCCGGTCGACTACACAAACTTTTGAACCAACACACAAACTAAAAATGGGGTGCCACATGGCAGCCCATGACTGGGCCACGTGGCACCAAAACATTTGCCCAATAAATGATGCCACGTGTCGCAATGTGATTCGTCCAACTGTCATCCAACTCAGCTATGCCACGTCACCTCTTCCAAGTCAATGTACGGACTCTTCCACGTCATCATGTACGGACTGCCCAGTCAGCGTCCTTTTTTTGCCTGTTTGACTTTCCGAACAGATCACGATATCTCTCGCTCCCGACATCCGTTTGAGAGGAAACAAATTGCGTTGGATTCGTGACGACGAGGACTACGCTCTCGTTCATTTTGAGACAATTCCGAGAATGTTGATTTTTGAGCTAAAATTTGACCCCTGGTCCAGATTTTGATCAACAGAGAAGCTTGCGAGTACATGAAACATCTTGCAGGAATGATGTGTCCTGAAGGAGGACTACATAGGCTGCATAGCGACGGGCATACAATGTGTTCGGAAGCAGGAGGTAAACATAGACTGTTGTGACATCATACAAGGCTGCATAGCGGCAAGTATATGCTTCCATGCAACCTTGTTTTAGAAAGGTTGGATCAATTTGAATTCCCCAAATCTTAATAGAATTATTTTAAAAATGGATTATGTCTTAGAAAAAAAAGAAGTAAAAAGAAAACATTAATAAGACCACTAACTACCAAATTATTTAATTTTTTCCGCAATGTTTATGTGGTACTAAATGTGTGTACTTCAATTCCTTATAACATTTGAATACTTTAAATAAAAAAGAATTTCATATAATTGGGTTTCCTTAAAGATAAAAACAAGAATGAATTTTTTATTAATATTAAAAATGGTTGGAGGAAAATTGTTCCATGCATAACAATAATTTTTAAAATTGTGAGGAAAAACTTGACTCCACATAGAATGTTTTCTCGGCCGAGGCAAAATTTTCTTGTCGTTTTTTTTTCATTCAAATTGATTAGGAATATAAAAAATATAACGTTTGTCAAATTAGGAAAATAATTTCCTCCCTTTTTGGGAGATACCTTTGCCTGTAATAAAATTAGTAACACTCCACCAAGATCTTTGCCACTTGCATTCAGTTCTAAGTTCAGTTGTAAAAGAAACGAGTATGTACCAAGGCACTTAACATAAATATCCTTTTAGAATTTATAAAATATTTTTAATGTTTTCCACCAACTAAAATGAACTGAATGCCCTCCATGAAATATCAAAGGTAATTTACAAAAAAATATTTTTAAAGATTAAACATTAGTCTTGTGCAGGTTTTCATGTTTAGTGAACCTTGGAAACTTAACAAAACATGGAAAGAGACATGTATATGTAAGGAGCCAACCATCTCATCCATTCGACCATTGTAATGTATAAACCTCGAGTTTGAATCCCACAATGTTGGCCTCTTATTGTTCTTGGACTGCCTCGAGTAGGGTAGTAGAAGCAAAACATAGCATCAACAAGAAAGATTAAACATGCATAAAACCAAGAACAACAATCACACAATTGACACAGTGATTTATGTGGAAACCCAATGTGGGAAAAAACCATGGGCAATGATATCTGGTCTTCTTATTATTCAAGGGAGGATTACAATAGATCTTAGGGATACAATGATCCTCTCCTCACATACACTATGCTCTCTACACACCTTGCACTCCACATCGCACTATCACCTCTATGGGCATGCTTGTATATATAACATCTATCACTCAGTTACACAAGATGATCATGAATAGATCACATAGTTACACGTATAGTTCATAAATAGATTACATAGTTTACAATGAGTGCATGTATGCACATTCTTGATTTAGCTGAAATGCATGTGCATGTGAGCACATGAGGAAATTTGTTGGCATGTTTCCAACAATCTCCACCTTGAAAACAATTTACCTAATATATCATGCCCTTTATTAATTCATCACATTTTCTGCAATCCAAGAGAAGCTAAAAACCATCATAGCTTCTCTAACAAAACTGGTTTCGTAAAGATGTCTGCATAATTCCCTTTTGTATGGAC
>ML805949.1:359620-383785 GCA_009831015.1 Picea engelmannii | reverse complement strand
CAAATAATACATCTCTACTTATGATGAGTTTGTGGGAAGTGGGATCCCACAATATGTACCCCTTAACTCCATCACCATAACCAACAAAGAGATATTTATTTGATCTATGATCTAACTTAGAACGTTGATCTTTAGAAATAAGAGCATAAGCATCACAACTAAATATTCTTAGATTTGAAAAATCACATGAATGACATGTCCATACCTCTTCTGGAATCTTACACTTTATTGCAGTTGATGGTGACCGATTTATCATATAGCATGTTGTAAGAACTGCTTCTACCCACAATTCCTATTGCATCTTGGAATTATTGAGAATGCTCCTTTCTCTCTCTAGAAGAGTCCTATTCATGCGTTCAACAACACCATTCTCCCGAGGAATATAAACCATGGTATTATGTCTTTTGATAACAAATTCCTTGCAATAGTTCTCAAATTCCACAGATGTGAACTCGCCTTCATTATCTGTCCTTAAACACTTGATTGAACTGTCAGTACTCTTTTCAACCAAATCTCTAAATTGCTTAAAAGTATTAAATACATCATCTTTTCTTTTAAGTAAAAGCCCCAAACCTTTCTAGAGTAATCATCTATAAATGTCACAAAATATGATGATCCTCCAGAAGAAATTGTAGGGGATGGTTCCCAAACACCTGAATGAATGTAATCAAGGATACATTTTCTTCTATTCCTTCATGTTTTAAAATTCTGTCTACACTGTTTTCCAAAAAAACAATACTTGCAGAAATTCAAAGGACTTACGATCAACCAGTACCTTAATCCCTTTATCACTCATATGACCCAAATATTGATGCCATAAACGAACAAAGTCTCTTGCATCTTCAGATGCTACCACTGCTTGATTTAATTTTGTCCTTCCTTCAAGATGATAAAGGTTCTCGATCCTCTTTTCCTTCATGACTACTAAGATGCATTTGAACACCTTCAGTACTCCACCTTGAGTTGTACACCTGTAACCAACAGAATCTAGAACTTCCAAAAATATCAAGTTCTTTCTTAGTTCGAGAACATGCCTTACATATTTTAATTTTCTTATAGAACCATCATGCATTTTAATCTGGACGCTACCAACTCCAACAATTTTACAAGAAAAATCATTTGCCATAAAACAAAACCATCATCAATAGGTTGGTAAGTTGAGAACCAATTTCTATGAAGACACATCTGGATGAACGCACCAGAATCTAACAACCAATATTTATGTTGTTGTGAAACATCAAAAGTAGAAAATACCTCATCAACCATACTTGTACTGGAACCTGAACTTGTTTCTGCTACATTAGCTTCCTTTGCTTCTTTGGATTCCTCCTTGGATGCATTTTGTATTTTCCAACAATCCTTCTTGAGATGCCCATATTTTCCAAAGAACTAACATTTCTACTTACTCTTATTGCCTTTTGACTTAGACCTTGATGTACCCCTCTTATTTTTTCCTCTTTCTGTAGATCTACCTATAACCAACATTGCTTCTATTGTTGAGGTTTATTTAATGGATATTTTCCTCATCTCCTTAGACAACAAAGCTCCCACAACATTGTCATAATCAATGACATCTGTTGTGCTAAACCACATAGTTGTGACCAGAGGATCCTAAGACTCAGGAAACGAACAGAGTAGTGTAACCACCTTGTCCTCATCTTCATATGCTACGTACATACTAGATAATTGACAAATCAGAGTATTGAAAACATTCAAGTGATCATCAATTTTCGTACCTTCTTTCATTTGCAAGTTGTACAACTACCTCTTCAAGAAGATTATGTTCGTCAAGTTCTTTCTCATATACAGACTCTCTAGTTTGCTCCACAAACTTTTTGTTGTCTTCTCTTAAACGATGTTGAACATCACTTCATCTCCCAGACACAAACAAATAGTATTGAGTGTCCTTGCATCCAAATATTCTCAGTCCTCTTCTGTCATGCTTGTTGGTTTCTTTGTCTTTCCAGCCAATGCCTTTTGCAGTCCTTATTGTGCAAGAAGATCCTGCATCTTGAGTTTCCATAGCACAAATATATTCTTATCACTGAATTTCTCCACCTCAAACTTAGAACTCTACACTTTCGCCATTAGCAGAAAGACTCCAACACTACTTCTTATAAAACTGAGCCTTTTTAAATATGGAATAATAATGGTATAAACCACAAAAAAAACAATTAAAAGGTTTTTAAAATATATATATGTTTAATAAATATTTCACCCCTTTTAAAACACCCTCTCACATAAAACAAAATGTCACTTTTTAAACATCCACCCACTTGAATGGTTCGAAATTTAAACATTCACCTCACAACCATGTCAAGCATTATAAGACAAAGTTGGTCCTCCACCTTTTTATATAATAAAGTCAATTCTCCACCTCTAATTTTTTATAAACCATGTGAATTTTGTATTGTAAGATCGACGGTCCTTTGAGGGTGGAAAGGGAGCGCTAGTTTTCTAGATCGGTGCTCCTTGAGTGTGGATGGGGGGCATCATTTTTCCAGCGCTCTATGGTGCACAAACCACACGCTTTGATTTAAGAATTTCTCTTATTTATGAAGTTTGAGAGTGTCGGTGCACCTCTAACACTGCTTAGGGAGCGTCGGTGACCTACAAATTTTACTCAATCACGCCATCTATTCTCAAAAAATATATGGGCTCTTGATGCCAAAAAACATGTCCAAAGGTTCTTGCGCTCATAGGAGACCTGCACACAATTCCCCTTGGCTCACCTATGTCACCTACTCAACCTACTCTAATACCACTTGTTGGGCAGCAGAAGAAAAACAGAGAATCAAAAATCAAGATTAAACTCACATAAAACCAAGAACAACAATCACACAATCGACACAATGATTTATGTGGAAACCCAATACAGGAAAAAAACATGGGCAATGATATTCGGTCTTCTTATTATTCAAGGGAGAATTACAATAGATCTCAGGAATACAATCATCCTCTCCTCACACACACTTTGCTCTCTACACAAATTTCACTCCACATCGCACTATCACCTCTATGTGTATGCTTGTATATACAACATCTATCACTCAATTACACAAACTGATCATGAATAGATCACATAGTTACACGAACAATTCATAAATAGATTATACAATTTACAATGAGTGCATGTATGCACATTCATGATTTAGCTGAAATGCATGTGCATGTGAGCGCATGAGGAAATTTGTTGGCATGTTTCCAACACCACGGAAATCTGGGAGAGAGGTACAAGATGACATTGTGGTCCTCGTCTTCCTCAGACCCCCTCTTGGCTTGCTCAACTAGACTCTTAGTGAGCTTCATGTAAGCCAGGTTGGTGGCTGATGTGGAGGTATCATCAGCACAAGTCCAACTTCCATCGAAGAGAAGGTAGGAAAGAACAAGATTGGGTTGGGGGACATAGGAATCAGATCGATATTTCAACATTCATTGGTGGGGATAATCTATTGAGGGCTAAGCAAGGAGACGTGAGATTCTTTTGTAGCTTGGGCAGTGGCTACATCATGAGTTCAAAACTTTTCCTGGTGAGCTCCTGCACTACATCTCTAGAAAACCTACAAATTAAAATGATCTTACAAATTATATCGTCTTATGATCTTCCTTCTCCACTAATTTTCCCCTTTCTTAGGCCTTCTCTGTAGCACAAGCTTTCCCTCATGTATTACATGTTCACAATTTTGTTATTTTGTCTTTACTTTTACAAGTGCTACTAACTTGAAGTATATTGCTACTAAGTTTAAAATCATTCCAAATATCTAGAGAGACCTGATGTTTTCTAAATTGAGTAGACTTCAAATACTCCTACTCGAGACAACAAAACAAAAAATTAAGTAGAAGCATTAACAATGGATATCTTTTTAGAGTTCAAAAGTGGGATGAAAAAATCTGATGGTTGACCTTTCTTATTGGCGTCTTTGGTCACATGGATGGAATCATTGTTGGCTTGGGATCCCTGGCCTAAAACACTATAGAAATGTGATAATTCATAAAGTTATCTGACAAAGAAATAGTTTTTTTTAACCCCGATGAGAATTATCTCAAAATTGCAAATTCAAATGATCAAAGCCCATTTTTGCTTCTATAATTGGAGTTCATATCAAACAAACCATATTCTAATGGCTCAAGTCTACAAAAAGACAAACTTTTATAGAAAACCCTCAATTCTAAGATAAGAAATAATAAAATCCTCAATTTTGCATAACAAGATTCATTCATACCAAACGCCCAATTTTTCATTCCATGATTGACAAGCAACAACTTTATCATGCCAGAACCTTGAATTAACATGAAACTTCAGTTATCGAATCCAAACCTTTATTGCTGAAAAAAACTCACGAAAAATCTTATAACAGAATCAACAAGGGTTTCAAGGGTTTTAAGAGAGAAATTAAGGAACAAAATATCAAACCTATCAACCATTCAAATAATGCTTCAAAAATTATATAAATAAGCAACGCACAGAAAGAAAACATGAAAACAATGTACCCTAAGGTTTCGAACACGCACCCCATGCATGTGATAATATGTCGAAACCAATTTCAAGAATTTAACGGATAAAGAAGAAAACATACACAATATGTCGAAACCAATTTCAAGAATTTAACGCATAAGGAAGAAAACAGACACAATCAAGACAAAAACCTTACCGAATAAGCTAAAAAATCTATAAGAAAATTGATCTCCAATCTCAGCGTTCACCCAAAGTTTGTCATACTTGAACATAACTAATCATTGTTGGATAATTCCCAGTAATTGCACATCTTGTAGGTAATCTTTCACCGCAATTTCAAATACATACTTTGTTGTCTTCTTCCCCATTTTGCAATTCTTTCCATTCAAACTAGTACATGAAGGTCCATTTCCATCTTATTGAGTTCCTTTTCGTAGCATTATACAAAAGTGATAGGGTTGACAAAGGCATACTCCACCTGCCTGTTATGATGAACCCCTTTGCTGCATGTTCTGAGGAACCCCTTTGCCACCTATTTTGACGAACCTAGAGCATTAACACACAACCTTAATTGTATCCCGCAACCACCCCTAGCTCCCGTACCCAACAGACATCCTTAATGGTATCCCTCTACCATCCTTGGCTCCTGTACCCAATGTTAATGTTAGGCAATGAAAATTTACCTTAAACCATTGTTTAACTCCTTGAAAACTCTGTAGTGAAATAATTGAAATAGCCTAAAACATAATGTCCCTATTATGGCATGGACATAATAATTATTCTTTTATAAATATTTCAATATATTATATATTGAAATATAATATAATATTATTTATGTAATACCCCAAGGCCGAGCCCCTGTTGGATTGTAATTTTGTTTATAGGTTGGTGAGCTGAGTGGTTATAAGTTGAGAGACTTATGTGTTTATTAGGATGGTGAGCCAAATGCCAGGCCAATGAGCCTAACTTTGTATATGTAAATATGTATATCATTAATAAAATATAAACATCGTTGTGTGCATATTGACCACGAAGAAAGAGTGATGGGGGAGTAAGCTTCCACATGGTGGGTAAGGGAAAGGGTGCTGAAAAGGTTGGAAATAGGGACTAAGATTAGGGGCTTAAGTCCTTGAGAATAATAATTTATTATTGTTCCAAAGTTGTATAAAAGACATATTTTTATCCTAAGTCCTGAGAAAGGAAACTTGTGCAAAAGGAAACACATCCAGCTCCAGGAAGACAAGTTTCGACCCGGACGCATGCAGTTAAAGCTGCAGAAGTCAGCCATGTTGGGGGTTCGATCCTGTATAATGTCATCCTCCGCCTGAGTTCGCTGGGATATGGGGCGTCTAAATATATTTCCTCTACGTCTGCATCTGCATACCCTCACACACCTATGGAATCACTAATCCGTGAGTCCAACTGCGCTGAAGTTCGCTCGCAATTCCCGACTCCTGTGAATTATGTCTGGCCTCTGCATTTTGACCTCGACATACCCACGCATACCCGAGAAATCACCCAATGGGAGGGAAAACTGACCTGTGTCATCCTTGAACCCAACATATCCGCTCTTTCAGAGAGCCGAGTTCGTACTTGGACCGTTTGGGTCGCTGCCCTCTGTTTTCTTGAGTTGTTTGACCAATTACCATTGCAGTCACCCATACCTTGATGGAGCTGAGTTGAAAGTGGCTGAAGAAGCGGGTTGCCAGGCCCGTGGTAGAAGAGGCAGGTTGTCAGGCCTGTGAGCATCTCTCTCCAGGTGAGAGAGTTTGTAGGGAAGTGGTTTTCTCCTAGAGAGAGTCTAGCACCAGATACAGAGCTCTGAGAATTCCTGATCCGGCCTGTTGCTGAGACGCAGAGAGGGAGGTGAAGCAGTAGATGGAATCTGTGACAGTGAAGGTCTATACTCATGGGTGGAACAAGCATGTGGGGAATGAGAGTCTCTGAGTAGTGGGTGTAAGAAGGATCCTAGAGAGAAACCTTCTGGTTGCACTGTGCAGTTTTCCTGTAACCTCAGCCTAGTCTAGGATTCCCTTGCCCTGGGTGGAGCTTAGTCCCATCTCGGGGGTGACCCACTGTTGAGTGTGATGAGCAACATGGTCTAATGTTGGGAGGTTCGTGGAAGGTCTGCACGTAGTTGGTGGTGTTACGCCAGTTTAAAAGATAAGTATCAGTCTGTGCTTAATTTATACGTTATGCATGTTTGTGCTACTGATGTTTGAATGTTATCATGTGTTCCGTTGCATGTGGATTTACTGTTAATATTGTTTTGAATCTGAATGGTAACAGTAACTATGTGTTATGTGATTAATTTTCGATTAAAATGCATGTTGTGTGTGTGTGTGTGTGTGTGTGTGTGTGTGTGTGTTTTGTAGTGGTAGTATTGCCCGACCTTTGAGTGGTTGGGGATGTTACAAATTGGTTTCAAAGCCATGGTTTTGACATTGATCCTAGATGGCCCATGTTAGTGGTTAACGAGACAATTTTTTTAGAGTGAATTGTTGTTGAAAGGGACAAAATTCGAGGTTCAGAGTGTCTCTGGGTGCAAGGAGTGCATTGACGAAGTCTTTGACTCAAAAAACTTGGGAGAAATAGATTGAGTTTTCTCATGAAGGGACACAAAGATCTGTTTCAAGGAGTGCATAGATCCAAAAGTCTACTAAGTGTCGAAGAAACCCTCTAAGGAAAAATGGGTTCAATAAACGAAGCTCAGGAGGAGGAGCGATAGCAGTCATTAGATATGTTGTTGGAAGGAGTCTGGACTGTTATATCCATGTCCAGGAAAGAAAAGGAGAGCACTAAGGAGGAAACAGATCCCAAGCCATCGGGTTTGAGCACAAAGGATCAACAGTCATCTGATCTAGGTTGAAAAGTGGTGCAAGATCCACAACTCTAGAGCGAGATCAATTCGGAAGTTCTGTGATCGAGGAGAAAGAGAAATAGCTGAAGTAGATCTCAATTGTCTGTTGTGAAGGACACACATCTAGAGATTGTGTACTTCAGGGGGAAGTACTTAGTGAGGAGGAAAGTGCTGTGAGTTTGAAACTCCTAAAGCCCAAAGTGTCGAAGTCACTCATAGCCATTGATCATGAAGGAGGACATGTGTCGGTAGATCGTGAACTTCGAGGAAAAGTGCTCCAGGAAAAAGTGAGTGTAGAGGAGTTGAAATTCCCGAAGCCCGAAGAGCTGAAGTGGTGATTCATGATGACATCACCAGGAGGTGACATGGACCTTTCCTATACCTGCCACGTGCCCTCAACCAGAATGTTTATAGTTGTACTATGTGGGCCCTGAGGTTGAATAACATAGTTAAAGGTCGAAGGACCCACACTGGCGTTGATCACAATACATCAAGATCAACGACCAAGAGGCATTGCGGGTACCCAAGTTTCACGAGATTTAATTCTCCAAGGCAGTCCCGCAATCCAAACCACGGTTTTCTCGGGGGGTTACGTGTCAGTGTCAGAAGAATGGCGGGATGGAAGGCAGGTTACTCCAAACCACCATTGCATGCCCCCGCAATTGGAAAAGCATAAGTGATGTGACATAATGACGTCAACAAAAGTGTCATGGAAGTGTTCAAAAATTAATGGTTCGGGACGTTGGGGGCGTGCGGATGTGAAATCCTCCGAAGTCCCAAAGCTTCGAAGCTCTGAAGTCCCGGATCTCACATGATTAAAGTTCCACGGTGAGTGTCATCCGTTGGATGCCGAGTAGTAGTGGACGGCTGATCCGCCCTACTTCGTGAGTTCGTTAATTCGAAACTTCGAGAGTCTGTTGTGATGTATTATGAAGGTTTTTGAAACCTGAAGTTTTGAGTAAGCACCTATCGATCTAGCGCTTGGTCACATCCCTTGATCGCATGGGTTTGGATCTAAGAAAAAAGGGGCTAATGTCTAAAAAACGTATAGCAAAGAAGAGCTCTAAGAGAAGAAATCTGCGGGGATTCTTGATTGAATGAAAATCACAGAGAATGGAAACCGAACGTTTTCTTGAATCAGATTTGTTTATGAATTCAGTGGGATTTGTTAAGGAATGATAGCCTGACAAATTCCGGTTGTCTGCACGTTGTTTTTGCAGAAGTTTAACGAGTGCCAAAACTGAATAGAGTTGTCACTGAGTGCAAAGAAATGAAAGAGGCACATACTGCTTCTAGTTCATAGAATGAAGCAAAAGGAATGGATGTACATTTGGGAGTTGAAGGATCGAACTCTAATTGACATGGAGAAGAGATAGATAAGAAAGGGCATATGATGAAAATCATTGATTGATTGCAAAAACATGCCTAGACTCCGAGCAAATAACATAAAGCTCATGAAAGCCAGGGATCAATAGGGAGAATTCAACTTAAAGTTGATGTGGATCCTAGAAAGAATCGAAAATAAATTGGATAAGGATAGTGACTCAAGAAAAATAGGGAGTCGCAAGAACCCTGAGAGGAAAATAAAATCAAGAAGCGTTAGCAGGCATCATCATCACTCCCCAAAACATTCCAATAAGGAGGCACACAGTAGTTCAAGCCCATCTACTACCAAAAACCATTGGAGATATGAAGTGGATGAACTAGAGGGTGAAATGAAGAAGATTAAGCCTCCTATGTTTGATGGAGAACACAAGAAGGAGGAGGATGCCAAAAAATGGTTGCTTGGCATGAGGAAATATTTCCAACTACAGAATTATTCCTCTCATGTAGAAGGAATAATTGCAATGTATCAACTGAAGGGAAAGGCATCCATGTGGTAGGATCAACTTGTGCAGGTGAAACACATTAGAGAGAAAGATGTTACTTGAAAAGAATTCAAGAAGTATTTTGAAAATAAATACTTAACTAAAAGATACTATGACAGAAAGATGAAAGAGTTCTTTGAACTCAAGATGAGCAGCATGTCCATTGATGAATACGAACGAAGGTTCTTGGAGTTGTTGAAATATGTTCCCTTCATCAAGGATGAGACTGTCAAGATTCAAAGGTATCTGAGTGGAATTCTACCGTCCATCGGTGACAAGATCCAGTATGATGACCCTAATACTATGGAAAAAGCTATAAGGAGATAAAAATGTGTGTATGAGCAACAAAGATAAAATTCCACTTTTCAGAAGGCTTGGGATGACCAGAAGAAGTTCAAGAAAGAGCAGAGGCAGAAGGGAAGCAAACCTCCATTTTCCAGAAATAGTCATCAAGGGAAGCCATCGTTTACTGAGCTGAGAATGGCTGACATAGGGGGACAAAGGGCAAGGCAAACGCCCATTCAGTGTTGGGGTTGTCAGGGAAACCACAAGTACAAAGATTGTCCCCACAAAAATGACAAAGTGAGATTTGTCCATAATGTTCAGCAAGCTGAAATAGTGGAGGCCATGGGCAGTATAATACCCAGGATCTATGCAGCCCTGGACAACAAGAAAGTTGAATTTCAATCACACATGATTGAAGTGGAAGGTATGATCAACAACCATGCATTTACTATTTTAATTGATTCAGGGGCTAGTCATAGTTATATAGACCCTAGGGTGGTGGAAAGTTTGCAATTATCGAGAAACAAACATGAAAAATCTTAGTTAGTGCAGTTGGCTACAGGAACCAAGAGAAATGTTACGAAGTTGGTTAAGTCATGTCCAGTGGACATGAATGGATTGAACACAAGGGATGAATTGAACATTTTGACTTTAGGTTCCTATGACTGTCTAATTGGGATGGATTGGTTGGACCAATACCATGCCATCCTAGACTGTCGTAACAAGGCATTCACTTGCATGGATAAGGAGGGGAATCAGAAAACAGTCCAAGGAATTCCCAGAGTTGTTGCTATTAGGGAAGTCTCATCAATACAACTGAAGAAGTGCTACAAGAAAGGTTGTCAATTATTTGCAGCCCACATGGAGGAAGCACCTAAGGATAAAGTATCAAAGATCGAAGATCATGCGGTACTAAAAGAGTTTGAAGATGTATTCCAAGAGGTACCTCGATTACCCCCGAAGAGATATATTGACTTCTCTGTGAACTTGATGCCTGGAGTAGCTCCAATGTCAAAAACTCTTTACAGAATGAGTACACCAAAGTTGAAAGAACTGCAATTGTAGCTCTAGGGGCTTCTAAAGAAAACTAAAGAAGGGGTATATACACCCAAGTGTGTCACCTTGGGGCGCCCCGATCTTGTTCATGAAGAAGAAGGATGGGACGTTGAGATTATGTATCGATTTCAAACAGTTGAACAAAGTGACTGTAAAGAACAAGTGTCCTCTGCCAATGATCGACGATCTCTTTGACCAGTTGAAGGATGCTAAGATATTTTTGAAAATAGATCTTAGATAAAGATATCACTAGGTAATAATAAAGGATGAAGACATCGGTGGGACCGCCTTCAGAACAAGGTATGGTCACTATGAATTCACAGTGGTGCCATTTGGGTTTTCAAATGCGCCCGTTGTTTTTATGTGCCTAATGAATGGTGTATTTAGAGAATATTTAGACAAGTTTGTCATAGTCTTCTTGGATGAAATCCTGGTGTATTCCAAGTCGGAGGAAGAGCATGAACATAATCTGAAGATGGTGTTGTAGGTGCTAAGAGAGCACCAATTATATGTCAAGTTGAGAAAGTGCTCATTTTATCAAAAGCATATCCATTACTTGGGGCATATCATTTCAAAGGATGGGATAGTCGTGGATCCTGAGAAGATTGAGGTCATCAAAGAGTGGTCAACGCCAAAGAATGTGAAAGAAGTCAGATCCTTTATGGGTTTAGTTGGATATTACAGAAGGTTCATTGCAGGGTTCTCAAGGATAGCTCAACCTATCACTTATTTGCAAAGGAAGGAGAAGAAATTTTAGTGGACAGCAGAATGTGAGAAAAGCTTCCAACAATTGAAGCAGTTGTTAACCAGTGCTCCAATCCTAAGGATTGTAGACTCGAATGAATACTTTGTAGTGTGTATAGATGCATGCAAAGAAGGATTAGGAGGAGTCCTCAGTCAAAATGGGTTCGTAATTTGTTATAAATCCAGAAAGTTGAAAGAGCATGAAAGGAAATATGCAACTCATGATTTGGAGTTGGCATCCATAGTGCATGCTCTAAAGAAATGGAGGCATTACCTCATGGGAAGGAGGTTTGAACTGAGGATAGACCATAACAGTCCGAATTATTTGTTTGATCAACCAATCTTAAATGTTAGGCAAAGTAGGTGGTTGGAATTTCTTTGTGATTATGATTTTGATATCAAGCATATCAAAGGAAAATAAAACAAAGTGGCTAATGCACTCATCAGGAGAGTGCATGAATTACATGCTACAACCATTAGCATGTACTAAACTGATATTAAGGGCGGAATCGGAGGCTGCAAATGCAGATATGTAGTACAAAGATTTGGTAGCAAAGCTATAGCAAGGTGAGATCCCACAAAAAGTGGAAAATTATAAATGAAAATTATAAATTGGAAACTGATGGAACACTTTTGTACAAGAACATAATTTATGTACCTAATGTCCAGGACTTGAAACTTATGATTTTGAAAGAAATGAATAGTGTGCTTGTTGGGTTTAAATTGTTTCATTTTACTGTCTGAGTTATTGACCTAGGGTTCATATCTTTCGGGTTTCCAACAAAGCCTCTAAAACTATCGACCCTCCTGGTAAACTAGAAGGCAACACAGTGTACAGAGTGCACTGCGTAGTCTCACCCGAGATAACTTTTAATGGGTGGCTATAAGACTCAGGTGTTTACAACCTAGGATTGAGTATGGGATAGGGGATTGCTAATACGAGCCATCTACTACAAATTACGACTGCAATCTACTAGTACTCACGGGGTTTCATCTATCCTTCATGGTTTAGTTCCCCAAACATCACAATCGTATTCCATAACAATGCATTCACTCATTCATTAATCATAACAATTAACTGCTGAAAGAAAATAAAGATATACATGTATTCATTACATTACATAGATATTACCGTGGTTCACTCCCCCTAGGCTATGTCCACAAATATTTGGCTCTTGACTATTTTATTATGGTAGTTCTGCATCTCCAACGCCGCGCGCTTACAATTCCCGAGGTGAACTAGATCACATCAGGCTCCACAGACTGCAATCTAATCCTCAGATCTTACTCCTCTCCTCTGTTTTATCTCAACAACTTATAGAATTGCTCCATAACCATATTACATAACGCATCAACTTGTACATAGCTATGCTAGAGCATTACAAAAACTGAACTAATACAAAAGAAAATCAACCTCTCTATGATACCTGTGTATCTCTATTTATATATATTGGGCTCTTCAACCTTTTTACAATGTATTACCAAAACCCTAAACCTACCAACGTTAGGTCTTCCTCTGATGCACACGTGTTGTACTTCCTCCAGCTGTCGTTTTCCTTGTGAACGCTTTCTTGCATGCATGTGTGTTGTATTACCTTCCAGTTGTTACTTCCGTTTTTGCACGCTTTGTTTCCCACGATCATCCTCCTTTCCACTTCGACCTGGTGCCAACAATGCCTTATGTTGGTCACCCTAGATATCATAAAACTGTGGCAGCAATCAAGAGCCATTACTTTTTGCCAGGTATGAAGAGAGAGATTGTTGAATACATCACCAGATGTATGGAGTGTCAGAAGGTTAAAGTTGAGCACAGACACCCAACCATGTTGCTACAACCTTTACTCATTCCTGAGTGGAAGTGGGAGGTAGTGACAATGGATTTCATCACATGATTGCTAGAACAAGAAAGCAACATGATTCAATCATGGTGGTGGTGGACAAGCTTGCGAAAGATGCCCATTTTATTCCATTGAAGACTACTCACAAGGAAACTAATGTTGCTGATATTTTTATGAGGGAAATAACACGATTGCACAGTGCTCCCAAGACAATTGTGTCTGACAAGGACCCGGAATTTACCTCAAAGTTCTGGAAGGGGTTGTTCAAAGGATTCAGAACAAATCTGAACTTTAGCACTGCTTATCATCATGATTCTGATAGGCAGACAGAGAGGGTGAACCAAGTGATAGAAGATACGCTAAGGGTGTATGTGATGGACAAACCATCTAAATGGGAAGACTACCTACACTTGGTAGAATTAACCTACAACAATGGGTATCAAACATCGTTGAAGATGAGCCCATTTGAAGATTTTTATGGCAGAAAGTGCAATACTCTAGTAAGTTGGGACAACCCAACTGATAGAGCAGTAGTTGGGCCAGAGTTTCTCAAGAAAATGGAAGAACAACTACTGAAGATTAAGTAGAATTTGAAAGCTGCCCAAGACAGGCAGAAGAGTTATGGTGATAAGAACATAACCCACCGAGAGTATAAGGTGGGTGATCATGTTTTCTTGAAAGTAAAAGCCAACAAATGTTCCTTGAGGTTGGGCAACTGTTCAAAGTTGGCAGCCAGATTTTGTGGATTGTTTGAAATCCTAGAAATGATTGGGCCAGTTACATATATGCTTGCATTAACTGCATCTATGACTGTACATAATGTGTTTCATATTTCATTGCTTAAGAAATATATACCTGATGCTAATCATGTAATCTATTGGAATGTGATTCAGGTGGAACAAGAAGGCGTCTTGCAAGTGTATCATGTGTGCATATTGGACCGAAAGAGAAAAAACTCCAGAATTGAGCCATAGGGCTTCTAAAGGTCGAATGGACCTAGTACGGTCCTGAAGATGCAACATGGGAACATGAAGATGTTATGCAAGCATAGTACCTGCATCTTTTTGAAGATTTTGGAAATCGTGTTGATGATGTGTAAAGAGTTTCACTGAGGACAGTGCAAAAATAAGGGGAGGGGATTGTAATACCCCAAGGCTGAGCCCCTACTAAATTGTAATTTTGTTTATAGGCTAGTGAGTCAAGTGGTTATAAGCTAAGAGACTTATGTGTTTATTAGTCTGGTGAGTCAGATGCCAAGGCCAATGAACCTTACTTTGTATATGTAAATATGCAGATCATTAATAAAATATAAACATCGTTGCGTGCAGACCGACCACGAAGAAAAAGTGATTGGGTACTAATCTTCCACAGGGTGGGTAAGGAAAAGGGGGCTGAAAAGGTTGGAAAGAGGGGCTAAGCTTAGGGGCTTAAGTCCTTGAGAATAATAATTTATTATTATTCCAAAGCTGTGTAAAAGACATATTTTTATCCTAAGTCATGGGAAAGACAACGTGTGCAAAAGGAAACACATGTAGCTATAGGAAGACAAGTGTCGACATCGGAACATGTAGTTAAAGCTGCAGAAGTCAGTTGTGTCGGGGGTTTGCTCATGTATTTTGTCATCCTCCCTCTGAGCTCACTGGGATCTGGGACGTCTAAACCGTTTTCCTTTGCGTCTGCATCTGTACACCCTCACACACCTCTAGAATCAGTAATCTATGAGTCCAACTGCGCTAGAGTTCACTCACCATTCCCGATTCCTGTGAATTTCATCTAGAGTCCACGTTTTGACCTCGACATACCCACGCATACCCGAACAATCACCCAACGGGAGGGAAAATCAACCTGTGTCATTGAACCCAACATATCCGCTCTTGCAGAGAGTCGAGTTTGTACCTGGACCATTTGGGTCGCTGCCTTATGTTTTCTTGAGTTGTTTGACCAGTTACCATTGTAGTCACCCATACCTTGCTAGAAATGAATCGAAAGTGGCTGAAGAAGCAGGTTGTTAGGCCCCTGGTAGAAGAGGCAGGTTGTCAGGCCTATAAGCAGCTCTCTCTAGGTGTGAGAGTTTGCAGGGAAGTGGGTTTCTCCCAGAGAGAGTCCAACATCATCTACGGAGCTATGAGAATTTCTGATCTAGCCTGTTGTTGAGACCCTGAGAGGGAGGTGAAGCAGTCGATGCACTGTGTGACAGTGAAGGTGTATACTCACGGGTGGAACAGGCATGTGGAGAATGAGAGTCCATGAGTAGTGGGTGTAAGAATTATCCTGGAGAGAATCCTTATGGTTGCAATGTGCAGTTTTCCTGTAACCTCAGCCTAGTCTAGGATTCCCTTGCCCTGGGTGGAGCTTAGTCCCATCTCGGGGGTGACCTACTGTTGAGCGTGATGAGCAACGTGGTCTAAGGCTGGGAGGTTCGTGGAAGGTCTGCACGTAGTTTGTGGTGTTACGCCAGTTTAAAAGATAAGTATTAGTATGTGCTTAATTTATACGTTATGCATGTTTGTGCTACTAATGCTTGAATGTTATCATGTGTTTCGTTGCATATGGATTTACTGTTAATCTTATTTTGACTCTAAATGGTAACAATAACTCTGTGTTATGTATTTAATTTTCGATTAAAATGCATGTTATATATAATATGTGTGTGTGTGTGTGTGTGTGTGTGTGTGAATGTTTCGCAGTGGTAGCATTGCCCGACTTTTGAGTGGTTGGGGATGTTACAATTTAATTATTGTTCAACGTTTATTCATTGTTTTCAAAAGTGTTATTAAGTCACATATATATAGTAGTTATTTTTACCAATAAGTTTATAGTTTATACCCATAACTAATGGATAATTGTTTTGGGGTTTTGCATAGCCCAAAGCATCGGAAAAGATAACAAATTGGATTCCATTATAGTGAGGGTGAGATTTGAACATACTAAGTATATATAATGAATGTGATGTCAATCGTAATATTGACAAAGATTGACAATGATCAATACCCATGGATTCAATGCCATTAAAGTGAGGGTGAGATTTGAACATTCAGAGTATACACAATGAATGTGATGTCAATCGTAATATTGAGAAAGATTGACAATGATCAATACCCATGGATTCAAGGGAGGATTAAAAAAGACAAGGTTTATAATCTTTTCTATGAAGCTTTCATTAACTAACACTTAAAATGGTGGATATGCCTAAATGTTGATTTGATTATATGGATATGAGTTATGCAATGAATTTAATATGAATTATGTGATGAATTTAATATGGTGGAAAGACATTGTATCAAATAATAGATTAGATTAAATGAGAATAGAAACGATTTTAATATTTAGAAGGTGATGAATTTAATATGGTGGAAAGACATCCTATCAAAGAATAGATTAGATTCAATGAGATTAGAAATGATTTTAGTATTTAGATGGTAAAGGAAAGTGGAGGGTATGGAAAGTCCAAACACTTGTTGAAAATGTAACCTTCTTTTTAAATTTTAAAATATTTATTACTTTTTATAAATAATAAGAAAATTAAAAAAAAAAATATTTTTGAAATGAAATTTTAAAATTACCTTTTACAATGAATTTTAGAAAAAAATGAAAAAAAAAATCAATTTTGATCATTGTTACTATCATATCAATATAAACATTACTTCTATATCATTTTCCTAAGGCGAGATAGGGAAGAAAGCTAGGCGATATAGGATAGGTTCTAAAGCAACTAACTAGATAGGGAAGAAAGCGAGATAGATAGATATTGGTATCTCCTTCTTTAAGTATATCCCAGTGTTATCCCACCCAGTGCTTCCCAATGCGAGTGCGAGGGTAGGTGTGAGAAACTTCCACTTCCGCAGTACTTCCGCATATCCGACATCCGATATCCCACAGCGGGTGCGAGGTAAAGTAAATGTTATGATTTATCATTGTAGATGTTATTTTGAAAAATACAACCAAAAAGTAAAATACAAATTAATTGAAAATAGTACAAATTATATTCAAAGTAGTCGAGGTAAAGTAAATGTTATGATTTATCATTGTAGATGTTATTTTGAAAAATACAACCAAAAAGTAAAATACAAATTAATTGAAAATAGTACAAATTATATTCAAAGTAGTTGAGATTTCATAATATTTTTTTGAAAAATGAAAAAAAAATGTAAATTAGTTAAAGTAAAAATGGTCATTAAAACTTTTACTTTCATATCATAAAATAAGTTATAATACATCTTTTAAAAATGCCAAAAAGTAAAATACTTTTCATATGGCAAATCAATCACAATACATAAAAAAAAAAAAAACAGAAAACAGTGAAATGCTTTTCATATCACAAATCTAATCACAATACAACTTTTTAAATAAACAAAAGAACAGTTAAATAATTTCCATACCACAAATCTAATCACAATACAACTTTTTAAAAAAACATAAAAACACTTAAATGATTTCCATATCACAAATCAAGTCATAATACATCTTAATGATTTCCATATCACAAATCAAGTCATAATACATCT
This sequence comes from Picea engelmannii, assembly GCA_009831015.1. Taxonomy (NCBI): domain Eukaryota; kingdom Viridiplantae; phylum Streptophyta; class Pinopsida; order Pinales; family Pinaceae; genus Picea; species Picea engelmannii. The sequence goes on along the minus strand of ML805949.1, from coordinate 366,173 downwards.
TTTATGAGATTTTTTTTTAAATACATTTTATATCACAAATTAAGTCATAATAATATCACAAATCAAGTTATAAATTTTTTTTTTTTGAAATTTTTTTAAATACATTTTATATCACAAATCAATACATTTTATATCACAAATCAAATCATAATACACCTTTTAAAAATGTAACAGAAAATTCAAATGCAAATTCTTTGAAATATAGAAAATCATTGAAACTTTTACTTTTATATCACAGATCAAGTCAATGTTATGATTTAATCACATAGATATTATGATACATCTTTGAAGAATGCATAATAAATTTAAGCATATTTAATTAGATTTAATAATATTAATAAAAATCATAAATATTAATAACAATATTATTGTTATCTATCATCTCATTGTTGTTAATGTTGGTTTTGAATATTATAACATAATACATTTTCACATAGATATTATGATACATCTTTGAAAAATGCATAATAAATTTAAGCATATTTAATTAGATTTAATAATATTAATAAAAATCATAAATATTAATAACAATATTATTGTTATCTAACATCTCATTGTTGTTAATGTTGGTTTTGAATATTATAACACGATACATTTTTTAACTCTAAAAAATGTTATCAAACTTATAGTATATATTTTAATTATATAAAAGTTTAACTCTAAAAAAATGTTATCACTTATAATATATATTTTAATTATATAAAAGACATTAGCAGATTTATAGTATATATTTTTATTATTTTTATTAATTAATATATTATTTTATTATTTTTATTAAAATTAGAAAATATAATTTTTTGTTATCTATCATCTCATTGTTGATGTTGGTTTTGAATGTTATAACACAATATATCTTTTAAGTCTAAAAGATGTTATCAGACTTATAGTATATATTTTAATTATGTAAAACATGTTAGGAGATGTTATCAGACTTATAGTATATATTTTAAATATGTAAAAGATGTTAGCAGACTTGTAGTATATATTTTAATTATTTTTATTAATTAATATATATTTTTATTATTTTTATTAAAATTAGAAAATATATTTTTTTAAATAAATAATAATAGTTTTTAAATTAATTAGATAAAGGATAAAATATAATTTTAACACAGAAATTAGCTATTTTATAAATTTTGTTGGAAAAGCCCTCCCGAGATATCGGTATTGTAAAGATGGATTCTAATCTTCTGTAAACGGAACGAAAAAGGAGGGAATGTATACGTTCATGGGGAATAAACAAAGAACTGAGCAGGACGGCCGAATAAATCGAAAGAGCTATCGATGAGGTCGAAAAAGCTTGAAGCTGGGCGAGATCAAAGAAGGGAATGATGTGGCCCTGCGCCATCAGAGGAAACATCACCACATGAGGCCTAATACTACATAGTATCCTCTGCGGCGCTGCCATTTCGATACCTAGCTCGCAAACAGCTATTTTCTTGTAAAGCTTAAAAATCACACTATTTATTTTCTGTTCAAGGCTTCAAAGCATAGAAAAGGCGCAGGCAGTTATACAAGTCTGGGACATCAATAATATGGGAAGATATCCAATAATAAAATTGCCAATCCTTCCTTTATTATTATCCAACAAATGAAGGGATACAACCTACGACACATCCGCTGTAACTTCTTCTTCTTTTCTCACATTCTCCTCTCTTAGAATAGAATATTCACTCTCATACACAATCGTAATACAATTCCCTCTTACATAAAAGAGGGTTTCCTTCTAGGGAAAAAAACCCTAACGTAACTTCTATTGTCATATCTGCAACCTAATAATGAATGGTTCAAATTGAATATGAAATTACAATATTTTACAAGGAAATTTTCCAAAAAAATCTCTTCGAGGGAGTTGCCCCCAAACCCCCGCCAGGGGAGGCTCTACAAAGTGTTACCTCCCCCCCCCGATGGATCCCCTGGCAATAGAAATTCAAACTTCACATCTTGGCTTGCTGATAGTATCAGGATATGCGCTAGGCTAGGGTGCACTGATCTATCCAGAGAATAGGTCAATCCATTCACTTAAGGTGCCTCAACAGGAGGTTTAGGGTTTCTGCAACTGCACCTGCTAGTAACCCTAGATGCAGTGTCTTGGACACTACTTCTGCTAGTAAACCTAGCGACAATTTCTCAACAAGCTCAATATCCTAGCGACTATGTTTCCTTCCAGCGTTTAGACTAATTGAAGGAGGTGTGGGCCCATAAATTGTTAGAATATAGAAGATGGTGTGCTCGTTTTACCATTGACGATACCCTCGTTACCCAACCATAGGCTGAAGCCACCCTTCGAGCACCTTAACCTTAACTGAGAATTCCTCCGGAAGCAAACCCTAGGCTAGATAGAAAAACAAAGGGTAGCGCACCTTTCCCCAAGGATAGCGCATCACAAAAAGCTAATCAGATAGTCCAAACCCTAGCCAAGAGATGTTCAAGACAATACTGAAAACTTATTGCTACTGCAGCTGCACCTGTAGCTCTCCTCCACACGTGCGCACCAAACTAGGAACTGCAGTGCGCACGAAACTGGGAACTGCAATTCTGAGATGCTGTCAAATGAGAACTGGTGTCCTGTATTTATACTGGTTCTGCCAGATTTGCTGGGGCCGAATTCTCCTTCTGGATATGTGTCTGTTCAGTATATTATTATTATTTATGGCCGACTTCTTCTCTTGGAGGCTAATAACCTCATATAAATTATCTTCTTGAGTCGACAAGACTTCTAGGGTTATTAGCCAACTCATTAGGGCTTACTCTTGCTTTCCAGAGTCTTCTATTCTCGCCAGGTTCACACATGGAGGTAAATACCTCCCACAACTACCATAATATTAACATTCATCACATGATTGCCCAGAACAAGCAAGCAACATGATTCAATCATGGTGGTGGTGGACATGCTTACGAAAGTTGCCCATTTTATTCCATTGAAGACTACTCACAAGGCAGCTAATGTTGCTGATATTTTTATGAGGGAAATAACACGATTGCACTATGTTCCCAAGACAATTGTGTCTGACAAGGACCGAAAATTTACCTCAAAGTTCTGGAAGGGGTTGTTCAAAGGATTTAGAAAAAATCTGAACCTCGGCACTGCTTATCATCTTGATTCTAATGGATAGACAAAGAGGGTGAACCAAGTGATAAAAGATATGCTAAGGGTGTATGTGATGGACACACCATCTAAATGGGAAGAATACCTACACTTGGTAGAATTAACCTACAACAATGGGTATCAAACATCCTTGAAGATGAGCCCATTTGAAGTTTTTTATGGTAGAAAGTGCAATACTCCAGTAAGTTGGGACAACCCAGCTAATAGAGAAGTAGTTGGGCCATAGTTGCTCAAGGAAATGGAAGAACAAATGTTGAAGATTAAGTAGAATTTGAAAGTTGCTCAAGAAAGGAAAAAGAGTTATGCTGATAAGAACAAAACCCACCGAGAGTTTAAGTTGGGTGATCATGTTTTCTTGAAAGTAAAAACCAACAGATGTTCCCTAAGGCTGAGTAACTGTTCAAAGTTGGCAGCCAGATTTTGTGGATTGCTTGAAATCCTAGAAATGATTGGACCAGTTAAATATATGCTTGCATTACCTGCATCCATGACTGTACATAATGTGTTTCATATTTCATTGCTTAAGAAATATATCCCTGATGCTAATCATGTAATTGATTGGAATGTGATTCGGGTGGAGCAAGAAGGTGTCTTACAAGTGCATCATGTGCGCATATTGGACGGAAGAGAAAACAGCTCCTAAATCGAGCCATAGGGCTTGTAAATGTCGAATGGACCTGATACAGTCCTGAAGATGCAACATGAGAACATGAAGATGCTATGAAGGCATAGTATTTGAATCTTTTTTAAGATTTTGGAAATCTTGTTGATGTTGTGTAAAGAGTTGCACTGAGGACAGTGCAAAAATAAGGGGAGGGGATTGTAATACCCCAAGGTAGAGCCCCTGCTGGATTGTAATTTTGTTTATAGGCTAGTGAGTCAAGTGGTTATAAGATGAGAGACTTATGTGTTTATTAGGCTGGTGAGTCAGATGCCAAGGCCAATGAACCTGACTTTGTATATGTAAATATGCAGATCTCATTAATAAAATATAAACATCGTTGCGTGCAGACCGACCACGAAGAAAAAGTGATGGGAGACTAAGTTTCCATAGGGTAGGTAAAGAAAAGGGGGTTGAAAATGTTGGAAAGAGGTGCTAAGATTAGGGGCTTAAGTCCTTGAGAATAATAATTTATTATTATTCCAAAGCTGTGTAAAAGACATTTTTTTATTCTAAGTCCTGGGAAAGACAACGTGTGCAAAAGGAAATGCATGTAGCTACAGGAAGACAAGTGTCGACCTAGGCACATGCAGTTAAAGTTGCAAAAGTCAGTCATGTTGGGGGTTTGCTCATGTATTTTTTCATCCTCCGTCTGAGTTCGCTAGGATCTGGGATGTTTGAACTGTTTTCCTTTGCATCTTCATCTGCACACCTTCACACACCTATGGAATCAGTAATCTGTGAGTCCGACTGTGCTAGAGTTCACTCGCCATTCTCGATTCCTGTGAATTTCGTCTAGCCTCTACGTTTTGACCTCGACATACCCACGCATACCTGAGCAATCACCCAACGGGAGGGAAAATTGACCTGTGTCATCCTTGAACCCATCATATCCACTCTTGCAGAGAGACGAGTCCGTACCTGGACCATTTGGGTCGTTGCCTTATGTTTTCTTTAGTTGTTTGACCAGTTACTATTGTAGTCACCCATACCTTGCTGGAACTGAGTCGAAAATGGCTGAAGAAGTGGGTTGTTAGACACTTGGTAGAAGAGTCAGGTTGTCATGCCTGTGAGTAGCTCTCTCCAGGTGAGAGAGTTTGCTGGGAAGTGGGTTTCTCCCAAAGAGAGTCCAACATCAGCTACAAAGCTATGAGAATTCCTGATCCAGCCTGTTGCCGAGAGCCTGAGAGGAAGGTGAAGTAGTCGATGGACTGTGTGATAGTAAAGGTGTATACTCTCGGGTGGAACATGCATGTGGAGAATGAGAGTCCGTGAGTAGTGGGTGTAAGAATTATCCTAGAGAGAATCATTCCGGTTGCACTGTGCAGTTTTCTTGTAACCTCAGCTTAGTTTAGGATTCCCTTGCACTGGGTGGAGCTTAGTCCCAGCTCAGGGGTGGCCCACTGTTGAGCGTGATGAACAACATGGTCTAAGGCTGGGAGGTTCATGGAAGGTCTGCACATAGTTTGTGGTGTTACACCAATTTAAAAGATAAGTATCAGTCTGTGCTTAATTTATACATTATGCATGTTTGTGCCACTGATGCTTGAATGTTATCATGTGTTTCATTGCGTATGGATTTACTGTTAATCTTATTTTGAATCTGAATGGTAACAATAAATCTATGTTATATATTTAATTTTCGATTAAAATGCATGTTATATATAATATATGTGTGTGTGTGTGTGTGTGTGTGTGTGTGTGAATGTTCCACAGTGGTAGCATTGCCAGACCTTTGAGTGGTTGGGGATGTTACAATTTATATTATTGTTCAACGTTTATTCATTGTTTTCAAAAGTGTTATTAAGTCACATATATGTAGTTATTTTTACCATTAAATTTATAGTTTATACCCATAGCTAATGGATAATTGTTTTGGGGTTTTGCATAGCCCAGAGCATGAAAGATAACAAATTGGATGCCATTATAGTGAGGGTGAGATTTGAACATACTAAGTATACATAATGAATGTGATGTCAATCGTAATATTGACAAAGATTGACAATGATCGATACCCATGGATTCAATGCCATTAAAGTGAGAGTGAGATTTGAACATTTTGAGTATACACAATGAATGTGATGTCAATCGTAATATTGAGAAAGATTGACAATGATCAATACTCATGGATTTAAGGGAGGATTAAAAAAGACAAGGTTTATAAGATTTTCTACGAAGCTTTTATTAACTAACACTTAAAATGGTGGATATGCCTAAATGTTGATTTGATTATATGGACATGAGTTATGCAGTGAATTTAATATGAGTTATGTGATGAATTTAATATGGTGGAAAGACATTGTATCAAAGAATAGATTAGATTCAATGAGAATAGAAATGATTTTAGTATTTAGATGGTGATGAATTTAATATGGTGGAAAGATATCGTATCAAAGAATAGATTAGATTCAATGAGATTAGAAATGATTTTAGTATTTAGATGGTAAAGGAAAGTGGAGGGCATGGAGAGTCCAAACACTTGTTGAAAATGTAACCTTCTTTTTAAATTTTAAAATATTTATTACTTTTTATAAATAATAAGAGAATTAAAAAATAATAATTTTTTTTGGAATGAAATTTTAAAATTACTCTTTTACAATGAATTTTAACTTTTAGAAAAAACTGAAAAAAAAAATCAATTTTGATCATTGTTACTATCATATCAATGTAAACATTACTTCTATATCATAAATCAAGTAAATGTTATGATTTATCTTTATAAATGTTATTTTGAAAAATACAACCAAAAAGTAGAGTACAAATTGATTGAAGATAGTACAAAT
>ML805949.1:328239-353781 GCA_009831015.1 Picea engelmannii | reverse complement strand
AAAAACCCTAAGTTTGGAAACGAGGGTGCTATTGACAGAGAATTCTGATCCATTAATTTTAGCGGTCAAGTTGGGGGTTGATTCTTAATATTTAGTGATTCTGATTCTGATGGGACCGATTTATGCACAAGCAGCTTGTATCTCTTCTCTTCTTCTTGGGGTATTTTTTCTTACAGGAGGACACTTACAATTTTGTGAGTAGCGTTTTCAGATTTAGAATTTGATTTCTCATTTTCAAAAGTGTATTACCTGCATAATAATGATGATGGATTTCTTTCCTTCAAAATCTTGTAGATCTTTTAGAGTAAAGTAAAGTTATATGGCATGAAGATTAAACACACAATAAATTAAAAACAATGATACAACTAATACAACTAGGTATTACATTATTAAGGATAATTAAGCACATAATAAATTAAAATATTCAATATACATATATCTTAAAATAAAAATTTAAAAATTAAATTTATAAATAATTAAGTTATTTAATGTCATCCAAATGAAAATGGTAGATACTAGAATTCTAAAATCTCATAACTGGTCACTCTTAAAATCCTTCTCCATATCAAAATCACTACCATTACCACCATTGTCATTACTCTCCTCCATCCTCATCCTAATCCTCCTATATATATCCAATCAAAGATATGTATTTGCTGATCATCATTCTCTAACAATGGTTTATTAAAATCGTTTATTAAAATCTAAATTGACTAAGTCAACATTACACCAGATCCATATATGTTGTGATGTTGTTACCTATCAGAATATAAACTAAGTATTTGGTGGAGGTGTTGGTAAACTAGTTATAAACAATTCGTGCCAATAAACTAAGTCTTTGGTGGACGTGGTAAACGTAACTAGTTTACCTATAGTGATTTCGAAGTTTCGATTTAACACTCTTAGAAATGTTCTCGTACTTTCTTTTTAAATTCATATCTAGAAATGTATTTTGAATCCAGGACGAGGCTTCTTAGTGATTTCGTGTGGCCAACAAAAGGTGACCGCTTTCAAATCGTAAGAAAAACACACTAGGGTACATTATAAGATTCTTTCTTGTTGTTTGCGGCCAGCCAGCTTCGAACTTGTAACGTGCGAGATGCTGACCAATACATACACTTCCTCCGGATATAATATCAGATTCTTCTTGTCGTTTGCGGCCAGCCAGATTGGAATTTTAGGTCAGCGTTAAAACTGGAGAGAGACCTTTGATATCATTTGCGAAGAAAACTATGTACAAACAAAAGAAAAAATATTTTTATGACGAATGACAAGATACTCTGAAATTAATGCCAATCAACTACTCTTAATGAGTAAGTCAATATACCTCCTAGGGTATGAGGCTAAACTGCTCTTATCTCAAGCAGCATGGGAGAAAACTAGGGGCTGCTCCAGCTACCTGCACCAGCGGAGTTTTACAGGTGCACAACAGTTTTGTATGATTAAGACAGTTAAAGTAGAGACTGTCTTGTAAAGTATGTGGGTGATCCCACATTTGTTAAAGGTTTAAGGTCCTTTAAAAGTAATTTTATAATGGAGGTTTGAAATCGATGTCTTGGTTATGGAAGGTGTTTGAGTTTTTGTTGTTAATGAAAAAATAAGAAAAAAAAAATTAATAAAAAATTATTTTGGTGAAATTTTATGGAATAGCTCATTTAAAGCTTGAAAAATGATGTGGAAAGATATGAATTTTTTCTTTTTCTTGAAAAGTTTAAATATAGTAAAGTTATAGTATATATTTTCATTTTGAAGCCATTAAAAGTTGGTTGTTAATTTGTAGTGAGGGTAGTCATTATTTTTGGGGTGATTCATTGTCATTATCTTTAAATGTGGGCTGATTTATTGGAAAACTATGATACCTTGAAGTCTTGGATTGTTAACATGTTTAGTTAAGTCCAAAGAAATGATCTTTTAACCAATCAAATTTTAGTTCAAAATAATTTCAACTTATCATTTGGAATCATCTTTTCTTATAACATCTAGCCTTAGCCTCCAATGAAATAATATGCTTTCTAATAAGTTATATCTTAATTCTATATATAAAACATAATATTTCTTAGTTGTAACTTAATCTCTTACCCAAAATATTTATAATATTTATTATAAACAAATTATATATAATTTTCTATAATATGATATAAATCTTTCTAGTTTCAAATATTATATTTCAAGTTTTTAAAATATTTTAGAGTTTCAATTATTATAATTGATTTTATTTAGTGTCATATTAATATTATTTTTCTCTTGAAGATATAATTTTTAGTTAAACTATTAAAAATCTAGAGTTAATTATATCACTTTTAATTTTTTTTAAGCTATTTACACATAATATATTATTACAAGTTTTAAATATTTCATAATTATTATAACCTTTTCTCTTTAAACTATATACAATTAATATATTAAAAAGTGTCTAAAAACCAAATATAAACTCTGCTATTTTCTTTTGTTTTATATACCCAACTTGTCATGAAAATTTGAATTTCTTCAGTATCTTTTATAATATATTCCCTCACACAAAAAACAAAACAATTGTACACTAAAAAAAAGCTCTCCTATTTCATGTGTTTTATGTACCCAGCTTGTCATGAAAATTTGAATTTCTTCACTATCTTTTACAATATGTTCCCTAAAAAGGCAATTGAATGATATAACGTGATGTGATATTAATGTTTACCCTGTACTGGCGTTCTTAGAGAGAAGAGCGTTCGCATAATTTAATGTGACGCAATATTAATGTTTACCAGTGATCAAATTCCATGTCACTGCGACGAAGAACTAGAAATGAGAAAAATGATGTTTGAGTTTATTGTGAAAACCAGGGCAGGAAGTATATTAAGATTTTAGATAGAAAGAGCGATAAATTAAGTTAAAAAAAAAAAACCTCAAGATATTATGAAAACGAGGGTAGAAGTATATTAAGATTTTAGATAGAAAGAGTGATAAATTAAGTTTAAAAAATAAAATATTAAGATTTTAGATAGAAAGTGTGAGAAATTAAGTTTAAAAAAAATAAAAATATTAAGATTTTAGATAGAAAGTGTGATAAATTATGTTAATAAAATTATGGAGAAATTTAAGGAAATTTATTTATTTATTTATGAAATATTTATAAATAAAGTTTAAAAATATAATATTAAGATATTAGGTAGAAAGTGTAATAAATTAAGTTAATAAAATTATGAAGAAATTTAAGGGACTTATTTATTTATTTATAAAATATTTTTAATAAATTTATTGATGTAAATTAGAGTATTATATTCCATGTATAAATTATTTGAAGGTTTTTATTATAAATAATTCAAAGGTTTTATTTATTTAGAAAAATTCAAATAATTATAATTTAAAAAAAAAAATTAAAATTAAATTTTATCTTGTAAAAAAATAAATTCATACAAAAATTAAAACTAAAATTATTTATTTTTAATTTACTTATTTTTTTATTAAAATAATAATAATAAATAAATAAATTCATACAAAAATTAAAACTAAAATTATTTATTTTTAATTTACTTATTTTTTTTATTAAAAATAAATAAATTATTTTGTTAAAAAAATAAAATTCATAAAAAAAAAATAAAACTAAACTTATCTTCTTTTTTTAGCTTACTCATTTTTTCATCACAACAATGCTTCTTTTTAGTTTACTCATTTTTTCATCACAGCAAACTAGAAATGCTTATATGATTAGAATGGGTAGAAAAAGAGTTTTAACCACACAATTTTAACACACAATTTTAACAGTAAAATTGTAAAATTGGTTTAAATTGTAAAATTGTTTGAATGATCAACAATCTAAAAAAACACCAACCCTATAAGATGTAACTTGTGCATCCCACATAATGCATGTTTACAATATTGAAAGTTAATTTTAATTAACAATTTGTGACTTATATTTAGCTTTGTTAAAGTATTTAAATTTAAAAAATAAAATAAAAGAATATTTATAAAATTGAAATAAAGATGAAAGCATAAGAAAAAAGAATTACATTTAAAAATATAAAATTAATTATTAGAAAATAAAGCATTCAATATAGTAGGCATGCCATGATAATAAAGTTAGTGTTTACTTAATAAATTTATGAATGTTTAAGATTTGAAAAGCCAAAAAACAATTAAGTGCACATGTTTTATTATGTTGCAAGGTGTCCTCATGGGAACTTCGGCTCTAACAACAAAATATTGGTAGATCGGTTATTAGTAGATGCGAGACAAGATGCAGGATCCAAAATTTTTGTTAGGGACCTCTTTTCCAATGACGTTGTCGCTCAAATACATTGAAATCAAGAGCTCCCTTATACTCCATAACATTTCAAAGCTAGATTGAATAAGTATGTACTCACTCAACTTTTTGGATCATGAATATTTATATTTTTCATGGTTCCTCTTGAGCTCTTTGCAAGTTTTCCAAATACGATGACTATGGTTGTCCAAAAACTTCCACAAATCTTGGTGATTGTTGAATGAAGAAGTGGCCATGCTTTCCACTTAAAAGATTATGGCATCCTCTCATTATTGAAACCACTTTATGAAATACCATTTTCAAACTTTTCCCTTTCTTGTGATGAAGGAAAGTTTGGGAGAGTGTGATGTGCAACATAGAAACAAACTTTTCCACGATGTGATATGTCATGACAAAGGAAAGTTTTGACCAATGCAACATGTTGTGTCCAAAGGCATTTAAAGTGTGATATGCACTTTGTCATGATGAAAGAAAGTTTGAGAAAGTGTGATATTTCACACAGAAATAAACCTAGATGCAGTATGATATGTCACGACAAAGAAAATTTTGGAGCAAGGCGACATGTCACAAGGAAAGTTTGGGAAAGCACAATGTGTTGCACATAAACAAATGTTTCCACATTATGATATGTCATGAAAAAAACAAAAATCGAGCAATTTGATATGTCATGACCAATTTGTTTTTCATGTGCCATAGCATGCTCGATTGAGTGATGGGTGTGATAACGCATGTGTCACAACTTTACTCAAATCATAGAGATACAATTTGTGTTGTAACTTTCTCTAGATCTTGGTGATACATCATGGAGACTTCATGCATCACACCTTACTCTAAATCTTGGTGATCTACACTCTATGTTGCATGTTAAAATTTTTGGGTGTGAAACATTGTGTAGAAGGAATATTTATTTTGATTAAAAAATGATTGTTTGTGCGATGCGATATGTGGTCAGGAAATGTTTTTTGGAGTGATGATACATTTCATGAGGGATGAAACTTATTTTTTCGTGTGACAATAATATTTTCTTTGATGCATCGTTTCATGGGGAATTTTTTTTTGAGTGTCATATACTAGGGAAAAAATTCTTTTAGTTCATGTGGCATATCACACGAGAAAATTTTAGTTTCATGCAATACATCGCTAGAGATAGAATATTTGAATATGTGATGAACATATGTCGTAACTTTCTCTAGATCTTGGAAATGCATCCTAGATACTTCACATATCATACCTTTCTCTATATCCTAGTGATACACTCTATGTCACTGCCAAATATTCTAGGTGTGAAACACCATGTAGGAGGAAACTTTGTTATCACACGAAAATGATTCTTTTTGCAATGCAATATGTCATTGGGAAATATTTTTTTAGAGCGATCCAATGTTTTGAGAGGGATGAAACTTATTTTTCATGTGACAATAATATTTCATGCAATGCGCCATTTCACGAAAAAAACAATTTTGAGTATGATACATCAGGGAATATAAATCTTTCAATTCACACGACATATCACACATGAGAAAATTTTAGGTGCATGCGACACATCGCGAGAGACAAAATATTTGAAGGATGTAACGAATAGGTTGAGGTAAATGGTTTTGTTTGAATTTTTCTTTATCGCATTAGGAAAACTTCATGATTATGTGATATGTCCTGAAAAAAATAGAAAGGGGTGCAACATACACTGTATCGTAGAAAAAGTTGTTGATGTTTAGATTGGTTAAGGTCCAAACAAAAACCTCACAAGGATAAAATCCCCCGGCGCTTTTATAGAGGTGGTACTCCTATGTATTGTCTTAGATATAATCTTGATATCCTCACAATAAAATATCAAAATGGGGAAGTACTAAATAACAAACCCCAATATTTATCGCTGAATAAAAATGTAAAATGTTGTTTATTAGAAACTAAAATATTCACAAAGAAAATTCATGATAAGATGATCCAGGTGGATATTGGTGGCCACCCACCTCTTCCAGGTGGCTCAAAACATTTTTCTGACAATTTTGACAATTTATTATTTTTAGCAGTTTTAACTTTCGGGGCCATTTTGAGGGCCTAAATGAAGGTTTTTCGGGATCGAGCTTCTTAATGAGAGATGAAGGTATGATTGAGCCCTCAAAATGAATCTCCTTGGCGATACCTTTCCAACGGGCTATCATACGCCTAAAATGAAGATCGTATGCAAAATTTACGACCTTGAAAGTTGATGTACTAACTTACCCAAACGAGGCCCACATGACTTTTGGTGCTTCATCTCCTAGGGTTAGGTTTTTGGATGTCTAGGGTTTTTGACATTCCTATTTATTGTAAAAAGTCCTTCAGAGTCTCATTGTAATCATCTTCTTGCGAATGAGCGCAACTGTCACATCTCTTCTCGGAGATAAGTCGTCATCATTTCAACAAGCTTGTTTCCATTGCATTTTACAATTTCAGCTTATTTCCTTATTGAATAAAAACCCAGTTTTATTGTATCTCTGTTATTTTGTCTTAAGCACCTGTTAATAATATATAGTCATTTCGTTCTGCTCATAAAATCCGGATCATAAAATGACCACGAATCTTTCAAACATTATAATACAATATAGATATTATACAAAGAAAAAGTAATCATAAGATGAAAATAAAATAATGGGAACCCCTTGACTTATGCTCTCCATAATTGAATTCCACCCGCAATGGCTAAGGAAGTCGCCGATGGATGGGTGGGAGAGAATCAACAGCTGCGGCGCCCACCCTCTGATGAGAAATCCCTGCTTTTTCTCAGCCATTCGCTTGTCAAATCCCTCGGGCAGGAAGTCGGACAAAGTGCCCGCCACTTGATCAGCCGGAAGTCTCACGGCCCAGATGAACGGATGTCCGCTTGCTTCCAGGCCAAGCGCCAATTCCCGCATCTGGGAATACGAGATCCTCACAAGCGTGCCGAATGAGATGTAAAGAACCGACGAGGGAGGACGAGAATCCAACCACAACAAACAATCTCCCTCAACTCGTCCTGCTGCCTTTCCCCGCGAGGCGACTTCAGCCGAATAGCCCTTGCAATTCGAAGACTGAATGACACCCTATGGAAGTAGAGGACCTATCGACCAAACTCGACCGCAACCATTTGCTCACATGTGTTCAATAAACTCCGGTTCTAGGTCGTAGAAGGTGTTGAGCAGGGTGCCCCAGCTCTGAAGGTTCTTGGGTATCTGGCACTTCAGAAACAGATACCAGGGGTCGGTCTCATTGGTCATCTTGAGGCTGAGAGGGAGCTGAGAATTATGAAAACAGATGTCGGGAAAATCAGGAGCGAGGGAAAATACATTGGAGTCGGTCTGCTTGTGGGGAAGAAGCAACCAGAGAGAATAATAGACACATGTAGAAAATGCCCCGGTGGTGCTGAACGTCACCCGTGGAATCCCGACTCTGTTGGTGACGTCGAGACTCCAACCGAAGAAAATATCGGTGATGATGCACGTTGGCCGTCCGCCGGGCTCATCGGAGAGGCGCCGTAGTAACTCCTCAAAGGGGTGTTGAAGCATCTCGCAACTACGTATGAGAGAGAAAAAGAGATTGTAGGGAAGAGAATCAGTGTTCTCGACATCGGGGGGCAGGCCATCGATGCCCTTAGGAAACTGCAGTTGCTCCAGGCGGATGTCCATGGCTCCATCGGCTTTGAAGGAGGAGGCCACCATGGACTCCAAACACACAACATATTTAGGAGTATTGACCAGTATTACAATAAATTGTCCTCGCTTTGCAAGAAGCTTGGCGAGATCAAAGAAGGGGATAATGTGGCCCTACGCCATCAAAGGAAACATCACCACATGAGGCCTAATACTACATATTATCCACTGCGGCGCTGCCATTCTGATACCTAGCCCACAAACAACTATTTGCTTGTAAAGCTTAAAAATCACTCTATTTACTGCTAAAGGCTTCAAAGCATAGCAAAACCGAAAGCACTCATACAAGCCTGGGGCATCATTAATATGGGGAAGAATATATTTTTAATAGGCAACGAAGTTCGTGTGAAGCTCGAGCGTGGCAAGTTTTAGGCCATAGAAGACGACAATACAAACCCTTCCGTCCTCGTTCAATCGACAGTGAATCCTTTAATTACATCGAAAGGCGTACACCTATTGACAATGGGCACATTTAATAGGTTTTTAGTTCTTAATACATTTTTAATGGAGTCGTCACAATAAATGAATGGCTCTGATTTCATCCATTAACTTCCGAGCTGTTATAAAGACATCGGTTTATATGTTTACTTTTTAACATTTACCTAATCATGTTTAAAAATTACTGTGTTCACTAACTTATTGCCACATCTACCTAATTAAAAAATATTAAGATATTCACACAGAATGGTAGCCGCGTTTCTATGCTAGCAGCGTTTCGTTTCATTTCTGTGCTGGCAAAATTCCATTTCATTTCTATGCTGAACGCGTTTCGTTTTAATATGCCTTTAGGCATTAATCAACCACGTAATTGTGGCTGTGCTAGTTTTTACTACAGAGATTCTTCCGCAATGAGCACCCGGATGCATAGCATTAAATGCTCTGCATTCTTGGGTATTATAACTTTGGATCCAACGGCCCACAACTGAGCATGCAGAGCATTTTTAATGCTATGCGGCATGGTGCCTATAGTCTGCCTCCGTATCCTGTGAATCCTTTAGTTTTTAGTTCGTTCTTGTGATGCTCAAGCATGGCAAGTTCTAGGCCATACGAGACGACTATACAGACTCTTCCGTCCCTCGTTCGGCCGACGACAGATGCTATCCACCATGCATGAGCCCAATCATTTAGACTCCCGCATGGTGCCAGTGCCATACCATGCCATGCATTCAGGTACCATTTCCGACCTCTTCTCCTTTGTCAGATTCCGGCAATGAATTTCCGCTCGTTCCTAATCCAAAAGCCGTCTCTGTTTGCTTTACTCTCGTCATTTGTGGATGGTTGCAATCCAATACACACGGACCTGCTAGCATTAAACATTGTCAGTTCCGTAAGCTATGAAGCCTAAGGGGACTGCAACATCATGGTAAATTTGAATTTGAATATGAGCGCGCCCATTATAATCTCTGCCTAGTTTTAATGAAAAATGCACCCTCCCTGCGTCCATTTGAATTTTGATCTCTCGCTTATCAGAAACCTGTTCTGGTCTACTCATTCATAATAAGAGCTTGGTCAAGATTGATTGCCCGGCCATATCGACGGCTCCCTTCTCGCCAATTGCAACCACTGTGTTAGATTGCCTAATGGGGCATGATAAAGATTCTGGCAGTTGGAATGAAGATTGATCTTCGGAATGCAGATTGAATGCCAAGGTCTTTTACGAATTATTAAACTAACCAGATCTTTAAATTTTCTTAGCACCTACAAATATTTGGGGATAAATTCATCTTGAGCGGAGTCTTTTGTAACAGGTTGTTAAAGGAGATATTTATTAATTAGATAGAGCTTTATTCCATTTGCAACAATCACATATTTAACAGATTCAACGGGAGAAAGATCGCAGGAAAACTTGAACATGTACATTTCAATTCGGATTTTAGAAAACTTTCACTTCACGCGTCTGCTAAAATCTCTGGTTTGGTAATGGTGAGCCTTTCTATTTTGCATTTTACGAAAAACCAAATCTTTAAAATATTCGTCGCGACTACAAATATTTGGGGATATATTCATTGTGAGCGAATTCTTTTGTGACAGGATGTTAAATGAAATCTTTATTAATCAAGGATAACTTTATTCCGTTTGCAACAAGCTTATTTTTAAAGGATTCGACGTGAGAAAGATCTCAGCTTGTACATGTACATTTTAATTCGGGTTTTTAGAGAAGATTTACTCCATACGCCTGAAAAATTCTCTGGTTTGATAAGCCTTTTCATCTTGCTTTATACGAATTATTTAACCAACCAAATCTTTAAATCTTCATGGTGCCTACAAATACTTTGGGATAAATTCATCCCGAGTGAAATTTTTTGCAACAGAATGTCGAAAAGACATTTTTATTAATTAAATAGAGCTCTGAATCCATCTACAACAATCTCATCTTGCTCTTTAGCCAACCGAATTCGATGTGAAAAAGATATCGGGAAAAGTTGAACGCGCACATTTTAACTTTGTCCACTCCCGTTAGTTGCACTAAGTCTGGTTATTTTCCTGGTCTCTCTAACAAATTTGTATTGGGATGGGCTTAAAGTTGATAAATGTGTCTCGGATTTGTATTGGGATGGGCTTAAAGTTGATAAATGTGTCTTTTCAGTTTCGGCAAGAATTTTTTTTTGGATTACATCGCTTTTATTTGCATTGATTTAATGAATTCGGATGTAAGAAGATTCACTTCATAAGTGTGCTAAATATTCTCGTTTGCTAAGCCCTTTTGTTTTTTAAAATTTCATTAACAAACCAGAGCTTGTACAATTAGCAGAGGAGTATTTCCAATTCTTAAAATACAATTGAAATGGAAACAACAATGAATTACAATTAGCAGAGGAGTATTTCCAATTCTTAAAAGACAATTGAAATGGAAACGACAATGATAATGATAATGGAACGATAAAATGCAAAGAAAAAACATTAGAATTTATTTCCGTAGAGCTTTATTCCATCTGCAACAATCGATGTGAGAAACATTCACGGACACTTGAACTTGTGCATTTTAATCTATCCACCTCCCTTTAGGTTCTCTAAGTCTTGCTATTTCCCCCTTTCTAGCAGATCTATATTTGGGTAGGGTTAAATGTGTGTTTAGCCATTTGAGAAAATCAATTTTATGGTTTAATTTGCATTGATTTTATGAATTTAATAAATAATCGACTTTATGAATTTAGAGCTCAGGTAAATTTATTTGACAAGTTTGCTAAATATTATGGTTATTTTTTTATTTTCTGCAAAAAAAACATATCAGATAAATTTTCTTCTAATCAGCTTCTAATCTAACACATCCTTGAAAGAAGGACAATGGAAAGATGAAGAAAAATACCGGGAAGTGGTGTGACTTCCATAAGAACCCATGGCATAACATTGTTAATTGTCTCTCAAAGCAGTTATTGGTGGCTAAGGTGAAAGCCTCTGAATCAGATGTAGGTTCCGACTCTGAGTCAGAACCAGAAAAGGAGAGATGGATCATTGACGCAAAACCCAGTGCCATTGTTACTACCACTAAGATCTAGCCCAGTGAAGCTAATGAGCCAAAGGAAGGCGAGTGCCTCTTTCATTCATAGATGTAGGTGAAAGGCACATTGTTGCACTTCATCGTTGATAGAGGTAGCTAGAAGAACCTCTTCTCAGTGGAGGTTGTCAAATAGTTGGCCCTACCGACAACGCTGCACCCGCAATCCTACACCATCGAATGGCTCCGCCAAGGAAATGATCTTCGCGTCAACCAATAGTGTCACCTGTCATATGATATCAAGCCATTTAAAGATCAGGTATTGTGTGATGTTGCTCCACTTGAAGTTTGTGATGTTTTTTGGGGCCAACCTTATTTATGGAAAGGTCATGTTGTATATGAGTCTAGGCCTCATAGTGTTATTATTACTTTGAACAGGAAATTGTATAGGATACGAGAGGTAGTCCCACCTAGTGTCATTTCCTTTATCTGTGCCAAGAAATGTAGGAAGGTTGTCTCTCAGGTTGGGAAGTTTGTCTTGTTCATGATTCTCTCTTAGAGTGAGTGAAATATTGCATCCACATCCACGGCCTTCGTGGTTGACCTCTCCACGCAGCAGAAGAAAGTGGATAAGGTCATGGAAGAATACAAAGACATCTTCTCCTCACCTGTTGGGGTAGCTATGCATTGTCAGGTCAAGCATTCCATCGATCTAACCCTCGACGCACCGCTACCCAATGGTCTAGTCTATCGCCACTCTCTGTGAGAAAATGAGGAGATCAAGCATTAGATCCAAGAACTGCTCCAAAAGAGGCACATCTGACTCAAATCATCACCTTGTGGAAGCGCAATAATGCTTGTGCAAAAGAAAGACAGGATCTGGCGACTATGCATTGATTACCGAGCCCTAAATAAAATTAGTCAGAAACCTATACCCAATTCCTCGAATCAACGATCTCCTTGGTCATCTCAAGGGAGCCAAATACTTTAGTAAGATTGATCTGAAGTATGGCTACCATCAGGTCCCAATAGAGCATACAAATGTATGGAAGATTGCCTTCAAGTCAAAAGAAGGTCTTTTTGAATGGTTTGGCATGCCCTTTGGTTTGACAAATTCCCCAACTTTTATGATGATGATGAACAATATCTTGTGGTCTTTCACCAATTCTTTTGTAGTGGTGTATCTGGATGACATACTCATCTACAACAAGACTTGGGTGGAACCTTTGCAGCATATTCAACAAGTTTTTCACACTCTGCAGCAACATAAGTTATATGCCAACTTGGAAAAATGTTCCTTCGACATGGACGCGGTCCAGTAGATAGGATACATTGTTGATGAGCATGGTGTGCATGTGGATCAAACCAAGATCCAGGTCATCTGTGACTGGTCAGCCCCAACCACACTCACTGAGTTTCGAAGCTTCTTAGGTCTTGTCAATTTCTATTGCAGGTTCGTATTGAGATTCTCCCATATTGCATGGGCCCTCAGCCAAGTAACTAGGGGTGGTGGTAAGGCAAAGTTTGTGTGGGCCTTGTCCTAATAACAATCGTTCAATTATTTGAAGCAGTGCTTATGCTCAGCCCCAGTGCTTTCATTACCAGACTTGCAACAACCCTTTGAGATCAAGACAAATAATTTAGACTATGCTTTGGGTGCAGTTCTCACTTAGCACGCCCACCCCATGGCCTATCATAGTGAGACACTATCGGATGTCATCTGTAAGTACCCTACTTACGAAAAATAAATGTACTCCATTGTGAAATCCTGCCACTAGTGGAGGCATTACATTCTTGGGAAGGAGATAGTCATCCACATTTATCATAAGCCAATGCAGTTCATGCATACACAAGGAAAAATGGAGAATGACTGCCATCAAAAGTGGTTCACATACTTGCAACAGTTCCACCTCAACATCAAGTATAAGATAGAAAGTACCAACTGTGTCGTTGATTGCCTTAGCTGACCTCTAGTCACGACACTCACCATGATGCTAGACTATTGTGGCCACAATACCTCCGAATGGCCCCACCTCTATGAGAAAGATCTCGACTTCGCCACCACCTACCAAATGTTGGGCGCAAACGCAATTATCACTAATTTCCATCTTCAGAATGGGTTGTTGTGTCATTTGGTCCATCTCTGCATTCCATCAAGCAAGTGAGCGAAGTTGATTTGGGAAGCCCACTACAGTCGGATGGCAAGGCACTTCGGTGTAGAAAAGATAGTGGCAATGTTGCAGCAACATTTCTACTGGTCGAAACTTCGACAGGATGTCAGCAAGTATATTAGGCCCTGCACTACTCGTGTTATTGCTAAACCGACCACTAAGAAACAAGGCATGTACACCTCTCTGCCTACTCCTGACAGGCCCTAGGAATTCATCTCAATGGACTACTTGTTTGGCCTTCCGATGAAGAGGAGAAATGACTGTGTTTTTGTGGTTGTTGATCGCTTTTCTAAGATGGTGATTATGGCCGCCTAAAAGAAGAGCATCACAATGAAGGCCACTCCCAAGATCTTCTTTGAATGAATGTGGGTACATTTTGGGATACCACAAACAATTATCTCAGATCGAGATAGTCGATTCCTCAACATATTTTGGTCGAGCTTCTAGTCGAGACAGATGGCCAAACCAAGGTTGTCAATCGGATGATCATGCATATCTTGCATATGTACAATTCCAATCACCCCCACACATAGGATGAGAGTCTTCCCTATGTTCAACAAAACTACAACATAGCCATACATAGCTCAACCGACCACAACCCCTTTCCGGAGGGGTTTGGATTTCAACCATTGGGTCCCATGGATGTTGCACTACCCCTTGCGACCACCCAGGCAGACTCGTTCCATGCTCAAAATGAAATTGACAAAGCCACCTGGTTCATTGAGTGGATCCAACACATCTGCCAATAGGTTCAAGATATTTTACAGAAGTCCAATGCCAAGTACAAGCAATGCCATGATCAACACTAGGTGCCACACAAGTATATGTCGAGATATGTCTGATCATGTATATACCAAGAACACAATAACTGTGATGGATGAGTTCAATGACCAACCATTAAAAAAGACCTTCTTTTGACTTGAAGGCGATCTTCCATACATATGTCTTTTCTATTGGGAGACGGTGGTAGCTAGACTTCAGATCAATCTTACTGAATTATTTGGCCCTCGTGAGTTGATCAAGGAGGTCGTTGATTTGGGGAATTAGGTACCGGTTCCAGACTGTGATTTTATTCAGGGCTCGGTAATCAATGCAGAGTTGTCAGGTCTCGTCTTTCTTTGCACCAACATGATTGGGCTCCCACAAGGAGATGAGTTGGGATGGATGTGCCGCTTGTGGAGCAGTTCTTGGATTTTCCTCTTGATATCCTCATTTTCTAGCAGAGAGCAGTGGTAGACTGGTCCATTGGGTAGAGGTGTGTTGGGGGTCAGATCGATGGGATACTTGACCTGGCAGTGCAGAGGTACCCTGGTAGGAGAGGAGAAGATATCTGAGTATTCTTCCACGACCTTATCCACTTTCTTTTGTTGTGTGGAGAGATCGGCCACAGAGGCCCTGGATGTGGCTGTGATTTTTCGCTCACTCTAAGAGCGAATCACGAAGAAAACAAATTTCTCGGGTCTGAGAGATGACCTTCCTGCATTGCTTGGCAAAGATCAAGGAAATAACACTAGGTGGGACTGCCTTGGGTACCATGTACAATTTCCTATTCAAAGTAATAATAACACTACGAGGCCTAGACTCATATACAACATGATGTTTCCATAAATAAGGTTGTCCCAAAAGAACATTACGAAATTCGAGAGGAGAAACATCACACAATACCTCGTCTTTGAAGGGCTTGATGTCGTACAACAGTCGAAACTGTTGGCTGACGTGGAGATTGCTTCCTTGGTGAAGCCATCCAATGGTGTAGGGATGCAGGTACAGTGTTGTTGGTAGGGCTAGCCACTTGAAAACCTCTATTGTGATGAAGTTCTTCTGGCTACCGCTATCAACGATGAAGTGCATCAAGGTGCCTTTTACCCACATCTATGAATGGAAAAGGCGCTCGCCTTCTTCTAGCTTGTCTGGTTCATCGGGATGGAACTAGGTGGTAGCAACGGTGGCACTGGGTTCCGTGTCAATGATCCATATTCCCCTTTCTAATTATAAATCAGAGTCAAAACTCGCATCTGATTGAAAGGATTTCACTTCGGCCACCAGCGACTACTTTGAGTGACAATCAATAGTGTTATGCCAAGGGCTCTTATGGAAGTCGCACCACTTCCCGGTATCTTTATTTGTCTTTCTGGTGTCCTTCTTTGCTTGCATCTTGGACTGGTTGTCCTGATACTGTCCATATTTTCTCTGTCCTTTGTTCTGCGGGTTGGGTCCGCCCTTTCCTGGCTTTTGCTGTGAGGGGTTCCCAGGACCAAATTTTTGCGTCTTTTGTTTGAGCTTCTGCTCGATTTTGATGGCATATCGATAGGTCGTGCCTAAGGACGAGATGTCCATAAATTCCATTTCAGTCTAGATGTATCTATGTAGAGCTCCGTGATACTTGAGCACCAGATTTCGCTCCGAATCTTTGATACCCAACTTGGTGCGCAAGGTATGGAAGATATTTGTGAACTCTAACACTCCTTGGTCTCTTTCTTGCCACAATGTGGTCCATTTTGTATACAAGTTGTCATAACTTCCGAGAGGGTAGTATTTTTCCTTAATAGCATCCCTGAACGATTCTCAGGTGGCCGTGATTGCAAATAATGAGGGTTCCTCTGTTTCCTTTTGCTCACAGAAAGTTTCCCACCAATCTTTGACATGGGGAATGACTTTGAGGAGCACAAAAGTAATATTTTCTCTATTCGAAAATTTATGGATAGAAAAATACCCTTCTAGTAGATTCAACCATTTGTCTACATCATCTGCATCTATATAACCTTCAAATATAGGAATATAAAATTGATTTTTACCTTGAAGGGGGTGGCGCCTCCGCTCAAGGAAGATGCATCGCATGTCAGTAACCGTCGAAGGATTTACGCAAAACTATCCATCATCTCGTTCCTTTGTTGCATGAGGGCTTCCTCAAGAAACATTTTTAAAGGATCTCATGTCTCATCATATTTCTTTTCTTCTACCATGAGAGGTCACTTGGGCATGCGAGAGCTTTTTCCCTCAAGATAAACAAGCTCGAGACTCAATTCTTTGTACCCTGACCTCGTTGGGGACATGCATTAAGAATGACAAGGAGCAGACCAATATGATACCATTGATCTGGATTTTATGAGAAGAATGACATGAATAAAAATTATTAAAAGATTTTTAACAAAAAATAATAGAGATATAGTAAAACTAGTTTCTATTCAATAAGGAAATAAGATGAAACTGTAAAATGCAGCGAAAAACAAGCTTGTTGGAATGGTGGCAGCTTATCTCTGAGAAGAGATGTGATAGATGCGCTCAGTCGCAAGAAGATGATTACAATGAGGATCTGAAGACATTTTTACAATAAACATGAATTTAAAAACCCTAGACATCCAAAAACCTAACCCTAGGAGATGAAGCGCCAAAAGTCATGTAGGCCCCATTGGGGTAAGCTAGTACATCAACTTCCAGGGGTTGTAACTTTTGCATACGATCTCCGTTTTAGGCGCACGATAGCCCATTGGAAAGGTCTATCTGAGGAATACACATGTTTCCATCAAAATCTAACTCTATTTACTATCTAATTGTGGCGAGCCCTAAAAACATTGTTTAGGGCTTCAAAACGGCCTCGGAAGCCAGGGACCCGAAAACTAAGAAAAAATTGCCAAATTGGAAAACTGCCAAAATGAACCAGTTGGAATAGGTGGGAGGCCATTGACATCCATATGGATCAATCCTCCCTCCTTAGGAAGCAATGGTCTCCATTACGTTGAGTTCTCCCATCAGATGAGGAAATTTCTGCTGAATTTGGCCCCGAGTGAGCCACTTGACTTGGTGCAGGAGTTTCCTTGCTTTGACAACTCGATAACGTAATATCCTTTGTTGTCTAGTGCCCTTGACCTATGTGTCCAAAATATTATCATTGGATGCTTGTTTCATGTAGTCAGGGTTGAGCTCTATTGGTGTCAACTACTCTGCTATCTCGGAGGTGTCCAATAGTGGTGGGAAATATGGCCGAAGGAGAACCATGTTGAATATTAGGTGCAGGCCAAGGAAAGGAGGAATGTTGAGCTCAAAATCAATGTCACCCACAACCTTGGTGATGGTGTATGACACATAATGGAGTGGGAAAATCTTCCTATGGGGCCCTGTAAGGCGTTCTTTCTGTAAGTGCAACCACACTTTGTCGCCCGCCTAAAACTTATGTGGTGCCCGATGTTGATCTTAGCGTTGCTTGTACTTAGCATTAGAATTCTGTAAAATATCCTGAACCTGTTGGTGGATGTGATGGATGAGTTCAATCATCTGGGTGGCTTTGTCAACTTTAGGTGGAGAAGGGGAAGAGTCAGTCGAGGTGGTCGCCAAGGGTAGTGCAACATACATGGGGCCCAATGGTTGGAATCCCAACCCCACCTAAAAGGGACTATGGACAATTGAGCCATGCAGGTCTCGGTTGTAGCTATGCTGGACATAGGGAAGACTCTCATCCCATGTGCGAGGGTGCTTGGAATTGTACATGCATAGGATATGGATGATCATCCGATTGATGACCTCAGTTTGGCCATCTGTCTAGGGGTGGAAGGCAGTGGATTTGGTGATCTTAGTATCCAACAGTGACGAGAGGCTTGACTAGAATGTGTCGAGGAACCGACTGTCCTGATCTGAGACAATGGTTTGTGGGATCCCAAAATGTACCCATACTCGTTCAAAGTAGAGATTGGCAGTGGCCTCTACTGTGATGCTCTTCTTGCAGGCGGACACAATCGCCATCTTGGAAAAGCAATCAACAACCACAAAAACACAGTCATTTTCCCTCTTGGTGGATGAAAGGCCGGACATGTAGTCCATTGAGATGGATTCCCATGGGTTTTCAAGAGTAAGAAGAGGGGTGTATAGACCATGTTTCTGATTGGTCAGTTTAGAAATAGCACAGGCGGTGCAGGACCTGATATACTTGTCGACATCTTGTCGAAGTTTCGGCCAGTAGAAATGTTTTTGCAGCACTTCCACTATCTTTTCGATGCCAAAGTGTCCTACCACCCAAATGTAGTGAGCTTCCAAAATCAGCTTCATGCGCTCACTTGATGGAACACAGAGATGGCCCAGATGGCACAACAGCCCGTCCTGAAGATGGAAATTAGCGACCACTGAGTTTGCACCCAAAATTTTGTAAGTGGTGGAGAAGTTAGGGTCTGTCTCATAGAGGTGGAGCCATCTGGAGGTCTCGTGGCTGCAAGAGTCTGGCACCATGACTATAGATCGGTTGAGGCAATCAACAACTCAGTTGGTACTTCATGTTTTATATTTTATGTTGAGGTGGAACTGTTGTAAGTATGTGGACGACTTCTGATGGCGGTCATTCTGCAATTTTATGTAGAACAATATACTTGTTTTTTTCATCCCTTAGATAAATGATATCCTTTTGAGAAAAATTGTATCAAAATTTATGCAAAGGTCAATTTTTTGTTCTCCTATACAACATAATCATCTAGATTAATATCTATCTCCATGATGATTTTGTAGATCATTTTTAGTGGAGGAAAATTATGTGGAAAAGTATCCATGAAAATGAGTCGAAATATATTTTCTATTGGGTTGTGTGGGAGTTCACGTTTTTTACCCCTGGTTACTAAAAATCAAGTTAAGTTGTTTCTTATCCCTACTTTAGCCTCATCATTTCCCATTGTAATGGAACTCACTATTTTTTTTATAATTATTGATTGTGTGTTCCAATTACCTTTAATTAGGATTTACATTCCTTCTTGGGAGGGGAATTGATCTATGTTCTTTTAATAGTGTAATTGACCCTTAAAAAATGCAAGAGAATCATGACACTGGCCTAGAAATATAGTCTTAAGAAGGAATATAGAATAATATTCTCCTTTCCAGTCTTCTAGATGAGTTTGGGGAATATTATAATAAAAAATTTATGAGAATTGCTTAGATTTTTTTATAATTTTATAAGTTACAATTATCTTCTTTAACAGTCATTAACAATTGCATGTAATAGGATCATTGAAAGATAAACAATCACAAAACACAAGATATATTCTAGGAAACCCTTGTGGGGGAGAAAATCCATCAACCAATTCTTCAGTATAGATTCCTTCAACCAGTACAATGTCATGTTATAACTCTCCACAAATAGACCAAGAACAAGATACCAAAGACCAAGAAACCCAGACCTTCTATGCTATACCTACTTTTCTATGCTCCAAATACACAAAATAAGGTGAATTGTGTTTGTATACAAATGAGAGGAACTCGACCTCTATTTATACACATAACTTGACTCCTTAAAAGATGCAACCTTAAGAGGGGTCGTTTTAACTTTTACAATAAGGATAAAAATAAAATAATAATTTCTTTTGATCCAATTTATACAATAAGATTACAATAACCTTCTTGAAGTTTGACCAATACAGATATAAAATAATATCTTCCGTAGTTACATCAAAATATCAACACTCCCTCTTAACTAGGAAGGTATTCTTTGTTTCCACACGAGTTGATGACCATTGACTCTTGAATGCACATTTTGGCTTCCGTAAATCTCTCTTCCATATATGCACATTTTGGCTTCCGTAAATGCGCATTTACAGAATCCAAAATGCGCATATACGGAAGGCAAAATGTGCATATATGGAAGAGAGCTTCCGTATATGCGTATTTATGGAAAATAAAAATGTGCATTTATGGAAGCTCTCTTCCGTATATATACATTTTTCCTTCTGTATATGCGCATTTACGGAAGCCAAAATGCACATTTACAAAAGATAGAATGTGCATATAGAGCTTCCGTATATGCACATTTACGGAAGACAAAATGCACATATAGAACTTCCGTATATGCGCATTTACGGAAGCCAAAATGTGCATATACGAAAGATAGAATTCACTTATACGGAAGATAGCTTCCGTATATGCGCATTTTGACTTCTGTAAATCTACATATACTGAAGCCAAAATGTGCATATATGAAAGCTCTCTTCCGTATATGTGCATTTTGGCTTTCATCTATGGGCATTTACAAAAGGAAAAAATGTGCATATACGGAAGCCAAAATGCACATATATGAAAGAGAGCCTTTCGTATATGTGCATTTTGGCTTCTGTATATGCACATTTACAGAAGCCAAAATGCGCATATATGGAAGAGAGCTTCCATATATGCGCATTATGGCTTCCGTAGATGCGCATATACGGAAGACAAAATGTGCATATACAAAAGAGAGCTTCTGTATATGTGTGTTTACGGAAGGAAAAAATGAGCATATACGGAAGCCAAAATGCACATTTAGGGAAGCCAAAATGTGCATATACGGAAGAGATCTTCTGTAAATATCTCTTTCATATATGCGCATTTTGGCTTTCGTAAATGCGCATATACGGAATCCAAAATGTGCATTTACGAAAGCCAAAATGCAGATATACGGAAGAGAGCTTCCGTATATGGACATTTTGGCTTTCGTAAATCTCATGGCCATAGGAGTGTAGCACTGTGGTTAGTGTTGCAACTGAAGGTCGACTGAGGTAGTGAGCGACATGGTTCATGCTCCYTGTCTTATACTTGATGTTGAGATGGAACTAGTGCGAATATGTGGACCACTTATGATGGTGGTCATTCTGCAATTTTCCTTATGTCTGCCTTGGACCAAGCCTTGACCTTCAAGAGAGATACTAAGGATGACCTTATTTGCACTTTTATATCACACCCTCGCATAACTAGGAATCCTACTTATCCATCACTTGCACATATTTTAAGAAGGTTTACTCAAGAGACTTACTCATTGGTTGAATTGGCACAACAAYTTRACCCAATAGTTCCCCTRGATTCCATCCTTGAGAATCATAGCTTACCAATTGAGATTTACCCAGGAAAAACTTTGAACATCAACTCTACACTAGAACCCTCTCAACAAGATCAACTTGTCAAAATCTCGTAGAAGCACAATGGAACATTAATTTGGGACTATATCTATATGAAAAGAATCCATCTGAACTTATGTACATAACATATATACATTAAGGAGTATTCCAGAACTATTAGGCAACCTCAACAAAGGACAAATCCTGCTATGAGGGATATAGTTAAAGAGAAACCATAGAATCTGCTTGATGTAAACTTTATCTATCTTATTTCTATTTCCATAGGGCGTAGTTCCAGAGGGTGTAGTTCCACAGTTCATAGTTCTAGAGGGTGTAGTTCCAGAGGGCGTAGTTCCACAGGTCATAGTTCTAGAGGGCGTAGTTCCAAAGGTCATAGTTCCAGAGGGCATAGTTCCAGAGGGTGTAGTTCCATAGGTCATAGTTCCATAGGGCATAGTTCCAGAGGGCATAGTTCCACAAGTCATAGTTCCTGAGGAGGTAGTTCCATAGGTCATAGTTCCAGAGGGCGTAGTTCCACAGTTCATAGTTCCAAAGGGAATTTTTCCAGAGGGTGTAGTTCCACAAGTCACAGTTCAACAGGTCATAGTTATAGAGGTCATAGTTCCAGAGGGAGTAGTTCCACAGGTAGAACTATGACCTATGGAACTGTGACCTGTGGAATTATGACCCGTGGAACTACGCCCTCTGGAACTATGACTTGTGGAACTACGCCCTCTAGAACTACACCCTCTGGAACTATGACCTCTGGAACTATGACCTATGTAACCGCGACTTGTGGAACTACGCCCTCTATAACTATGACCTCTAGAACTATGCCCTGTAGAACTATGACCTGTGGAACTGTGACCTGTGGAACTATGACCTATGGAACTATGCCCTCTAGAACTATGACCTATGGAACTACACCCTCTGGAACTATGACCTGTGGAACTACGTCCTTTGGAACTACACCCTTTGGAACTATGACCTCTAGAACTATGACCTCTAGAACTATGACCTGTGGAACTATGACTTGTGGAAATATGCCCTCTGGAACTATGACCTCTAGAACTAAGCTCTGTAGAACTATGACCTGTGGAACTGTGACCTGTGGAACTATGATCTGTGGAACTACTCCCTCTGGAACTATGATCTGTGGAACTAAGCCCTCTGGAACTATGCCCTCTGGAACTATGACACGTGGAACTACGCCCTGTGGAACTATGCCCTCTAGAACTATGCCCTCTCAAACTATGACCTCTGTAACTATGACCTCTAGAACTACACCCTATGGAACTATGACCTATGGAACTGTGACATGTGGAACTATGACCTGTGGAACTACGCCCTCCAGAACTATGACCTGTGGAACTTTGACCAGTGGAAGTACACACTTTGGAACTATGACCTGTGGAACTGTGACTTGTGGAACTACGCCCTCTGGAACTATGACCTCTGGAACTATGCCCTGTAGAACTATAACCTATGGAACTGTGACCTGTGGAACTATGACCTGTGGAACTACAGCCTCTAGAATTATGACCTGTGGAACTATGCCCTATGGAATTGTGACCCATGGAACTACACCCTCTAGAACTATGACCTCTAGAACTATTCCCTCTAGAACTATGACCTGTGGAACTGTGACTTGTGGAACTACTCCCTCTGGAACTATTCCCTCTGGAACTATGACCTACGGAACTACACCCTCTGGATCTATGACCTATGGAACTATGCCCTTTGGAACTACTCCCTCTGGAACTACGTCCTCTGGAACTATGACCTGTGGAACTATGCCCTCTGGAACTATGACCTATGGAACTATGACCTATGGAACTATGACTTGTGGAACTACGCCCTCTGTAACTATGACCTCTAGAAATCTGACCTCTAGAACTATGTCCTGTAGAACCATGACTTGTGGAACTGTGACCTATGGAACTATGACCTGTGGAACTCCACCCTATGGAACTATGACCTGTGGAACTCCGCCCTCTGGAACTATGATCTGTGGAACTATGCCCTTTTGAACTACGCCCTTTGGAACTATGACCTGTGGAACTACGGCCTCTTGAACTACACCCTATAGAACTATGACCAGTGGAACCATGGAACTATGCCCTCTAGTACTATGACCTCTAGAACTCTAACCTCTAGAACTATGCCCTGTAGAACTATGACATGTGGAACTGTGACTTGTGTAACTATGACCTGTGGAACTACGCCCTTTGGAACTATGACTTGTGGAATTACGCCCTCTGGAACTACGACCTGTGGAACTATGCCCTCTTGAACTATGACCTTTGGAACTATGACCTCTAGAACTACGCATTGCAGAACTATGAATTGTGGAACTGTGACATGTGGAACTATGACCTGTGGAACTATGCCCTACAGAACTATGACCTATGAAACTACACCCTCTGGAACTATGACCTGTGGAATTGTGACCTGTGGAACTATGTCCTCTGGAACTATGACCTCTGGAACTATGACCTATGGAACTGTGACCTGTGGAACTACACCCTCTGAAACTATGACCTGTGGAACTACACCCTTTGGAATTATGACTTATGGAACTACACCCTCTGGAACTATGACCTGTGGAACTATGCCCTTTGGAACTATGACCCCTGGAACTATGACCTGTGGAACTGTGACTTGTGGAACTACACCCTCTGGAGCTATGCCCTTTGGAACTATGACTGGTGGAACTACACCCTTTAGAACTATGACATGTGGAACTATGTTGTCTGGAACTATGCCCTCTGGAACTATGACCTCTGGAACTATGACCTGTGGAACTATGCCCTTTGGAACTATTCCCTCTGGAACTATGACCTGTGGAACTACGCCCTCTAGAACTATGACCTTTGGAACTATGCCCTCTGGAACTATGACCTGTGGAACTACTCCCTCTGGAACTATGCCCTCTGGAACTATGACCTTTGGAACTATGACTTGTGGAACTACACCCTCTAGAACTATGACCTCTATAACTATGCCCTGCAGAACTATGACTTGTGGAACTGCGACCTATGGAACTATGACTTGTGGAACTACACCCTCTGGAACTATGACCTGTGGAAATACGCCCTCTGGAATGATGGTTTGAATTGACTTTGTTTTCTCTGAAAGAAACATCCAAATCTTGTTGAATCAATCCTCAAAATGGTGCTCCACTTGATTCTTTCATGAAGTGATGATAAATGTTGTCCCTAGGAATTGTTCTGCAAGCTTTATATCCTCTAAAATCACTACACATCGCACGATGCTCACATCGCACTATATAATTTTTTTGTTATCACATGATTTAAATGTTGGATGCGATACCCAATTGATGAACATGTGCAAAAATAAAATCTTTGTCGCGAGTACACACATGTTTAAATATGTGGTAAATAAAATCTATATGTTGTAAATAAAGTTCCATTGAACTGCAACACTAAACTCTCAAATATTTGTCACGAGTACACACATGTTTAAATATGCGATAAATAAAATCTATATGCGGTAAATAAAGTTCCATCGAACTCCAACACTAAAATCTCATCTTCTGTATCAACATTGATATTGGACGGATTTACAACCTTCAATTATCTAAACCAACTCATTCAATTGATGGGTCCTTGGCTATACCTTAAGTTATTATAGTCACATTAAGGTGGTTCTTCGTCCAAGCTCAGTTTTGGCTCCAAGAAAAACTATAAAAATATGTTTCCATCTTCCATTTCAACAAGCTTAAAGATGAGGTGGTTCTTCAATATTAAAGATGAGGTGGTTCTTCATCCAAGCTCAATTTTGTCTCCAAGAAAAATTGTAAAAATAGGTTTCCATATTCCATTTAAACAAGCTTTCCATCTTCCATTTCAACAAGCTTAAAGATGTCGGCATTATGCTGCAATAATTTATCTAAGGATTGTGAATCCCACTTGCTCCAATCCTCTTATTAATAAACAACAATAGGTTTATAATGCCAAAATTTTCCCTCTATATAACCATTTTATAGGGGGAAATGCTACTAAAATCACTCCTTTACTAAAATAACTCCTTTATAAGGGGCAATGCTACTAAAATCACTCCAAGATCAAAGAGAGAGAGTTCTATTTGAGGAGAAAATAACCCCAAATAGGAAACAAGAGAGTCCATGTTTAAATACTCCTCAAGGTGAATTCCTCTTTCTATTTAC